>JADKLZ010000130.1:29662368-29679411 GCA_021533235.1 Biomphalaria straminea | reverse complement strand
TTTGCATGAGTAAAAAAGAAACCAATTAATTATTTTTAAATCTTATTAGTATGATTTATAATTGGTTTGTGATAACCTCCTTTTTAAAAAGACGTCTTTAAAAAAAAAACAAGGTCAATGTAATTGATTGCAAATGTCTCCCTTTACCTTCCGTCCATATGGTGACATAGGGGACATCTATATTATTAACAGAATGGCTATGTAAATTTTCGGGCTAGATTCCCCTGTTAAAAGTTTTCCCAAATTACATCCTATTATTTTTTACCTAGATTGTAGGTGTAATACACCAAAAGTATGTCAATAAAATTAAACCTGTCGAGACGGAAATCAGCAAGTCTGGGTAGTAAAAAAGAAATTTCTTTTAATAGATTTTTTTTTTAATTGTGTAATTTGCAAAATAGTGAACGACATTGTGTCATAAATACCAAACTGATCCTCGCTTGGAAGTAAAATTAATCTGCTTTGAATAAGTAACGATGTTTCATTTAAATACTGAAAAATATGTTTTGGGAATGGCTCACATTAAGTTTGAGGACCTCCATCGACTTGTCGCATTTCAAGCTTTATTATGGCTCATTTCGATGTTGTTGCATTTTATTTTTAGTTCATCCTTCAAAAAGTAGACCCCTGAAGCCCTGGAGTCCAGGATACTACGTACGTTATACACCTTTTTTTTTTAAATTTAGTTTTTTTATGTCAAGAAATATAAATATTTGAATAAGTGACTGAGAGCCTCGACCCCGTATAGAAACTAACTCTGAGCATGCGCACCTTGATAATTGTTTTCATTTCTTAAGAACATTGCACCAGATCATTGTCTTCAATTTACATGTGTCCTCCTTCTACAGTTTGATAACCACAACAATCATATAACACATAGGCCTACAAGCATTGGATCACAACAACCTATATGCAAACCAACCTAGTTCACTCCAGCTTCACTATTGCTGTTGATTTAGGCCTATTAAGATATGTTGTGGTTGGTTTATGAACTACTTTCTACTTACTGTCCTGAAGTCGAGAGTTAATCGATCTATCTCAGGTCTAGTCTGTGTACATTACAGCAATCGTACATTTTAAATCTATATTGTATTTATATGATACGTTACAACCAAGTTACATAGGTACTGACTGAACTTTCTTCCGCCTTATCTTACACTTTTACCTTTATAACGCACGAGTGATTTTGCAGACGGTTTGTTGCTAAGGACGCGGCTTGATGAAGTGTAAAATGGAACTCTTGAAGTTTATATCTGGCGTTCTCATCTAGACCTACATGCATTTTTTTTTTGTTGTTGTTTCCCTTTATTTAGAATGGAAGATTGAATCTTATATATGGTGTTTCTTTATAAAGAAATTGAATGAACGCCAAGGCCTGCACGTAGACAAAGAATATGTTAGTACATTTATTTAGATTTTTAGTATTTTGTATAATAATGAACGTACATTACTAAGTGTTTAACGTAAAGTAAACAATAAAAACATACTTTTAAAAATAAAGCTTTATATTATTCGCAGTTTTATCAATTAGTTATCAGTCATATGATTAAATGTGTAATAGATCTATACAAACAATAATAAATCTGTGCTATCAGAAATATTTTACCAAATGTTTTTATTAGCTCAATTTCTTGCTTTTAGATTTCTCAATACACTATTGAAAGAAGGGGTTATCTGGGTGATCGCTTTTTAAATGCCGTTATATAAAAAAGGTGAACGACCTGAATTCAAACTTGAGGAATAAAGTCTCCTTAAGCCAATACACTAGCCACTATGCCAGGGAAATGCTTATGAAAATAGAAAGTTTTATTGTTATCTATTGTTAGTTAAACTTTTATCTCTACAAATATAATTGGACTGATTCAACTTATACCAACTTATCAGTCAAGTACAATATCTTTCCTTTGTTCGAGATACCAAACAAACTAATTAATTACAAATACCTAACTAGTTAATTTTGTCATTGATGATTGTTATGTCAGGTAAAAGTAATAAGTGTGCGAAATTTCTCTCGATCCGAGATTTGGAGTGGGAGAAATAACGTGTGCAAACTTTTTACCAGACAGACAAAGTGAGTTGATAGACTCTATAAGGTTTGTCAAAATATCCCCACAATGGACTTACATTGTTATCGCTTAAGGTCATTGTAACGACCTCTAAAAAGTGTAAGCACAGGGTCACTACTGTAAGTCCACGTGAGTGTTGCCCACTTCACTCCCAACAGTACCCTCCACTTTCCCATGTATTTTGTCCATCCCTGAGTCGGTGCGAACACTCGGGTAGAGATCAATGTGTTACACCACAGAGGTGTGTTTGTATGCTCGTGCGCGTGTTGTCTGTGCGTGTGTGTATGTCAACAGCACACCAGTTGTCGTTGGCCCAACACATAGGCCTACGGCAGCCTAATACCACACAGCAAACAGACGGACTCACTGTCTTGCAACATGACACACGCATCCCTGTGACTGTGTGTCCCTGTCTAATCGAGTCAATAACTGTGCACATATATCTCACGGCATGGAATAAGGAGCAGTTTGTTATCGACGTTGATCACTTGAGAGTTTAGAAACAGGTAAAGTATATGCAGGATCAACCAAAGCCGCTCAGTCCTACTCTGTTCTCTGTTATTGATTCTGCTTAAACAACAACAACAGCATGTGAAAACAAGTTGAAACAGGTAGGCTTAATATTAATAGCCTCGAGATCTAGATCTACATGTGCTACATTAATTTTTTTTTAAATTTATAATCATTTAGATAGCTGGTATATTAAAATTTTGTGTGAATAATTCTTAATGTTTAATTTCTTTAAAACACTGGTAAAATGAATGAGTTAAACAAAATCACAGGAACAGGTCACGTGTCTCACTGTGAAATCAGCTAGCAGTGTAAAATGAAACATTCAACAGACGTCAATATTATGTTGTGGTTATTTTCATTCCATTCAGTATCGTGCTTCACTTGTATCTTGCATATATGTAAATGTTCATGTTGCGAGTACTGCCAACTTTGGAATAGCCTAAACGTTTCACTGTCAAGACGCTCTCGTTTGTGCACCAGTGCACTTTTTTTTTCTAATATGAACGTGAGTAAAAACGTTTCGCGCTACTCCCAACGACACGCCCATATATAAAAAAAAAAAAAAACTCGCGATGGGGGGCGGAGAGAAATGACAAGTCTAAGTAAAGATAAGATAATTTTTATTGATCCAATGAAATGGGAATTCAGTTTGACTACAATAGACCACCTCGGCGTAAATATTATAACAATTACAATATAGATGCAAATACGAACAACATCCACTCATGCATCGCTCACAACCAGTGCTTTATGAATTAGACTACTAGATCTATGTACTTCTCGATGACGACATAAAGGAGTTTTAAAATTTTTCTGTTTTAGTCTTAATGGAAAGGAGACGACCACTTCGTTCAAATCTTTTGTAACAGTGGTTTAATGAGTGCAGGTTGTTTTAAAGAATCGTGTGTGTTCTTCAAGAGATGGTAGCTGTGTTCGAGTGATATATGATGCTTTTTTAATTAGTCTGTCTAGTCGATGTCTTTGTGCCAGTGAAGCATTACCAAAACCAGCAGGTGATGGCAAAGTTAATAAAACTGCTGATGGTTACTGTATTAAAAAGTTTAATTATTGTTTGGTCCATTTCAAATTTTCATAGCCACATAAAAAATGTTATGATGAATTAAGGTATAAAGGTTTTGACAGTTTAAAACTCCATTTCTGTTTGCTGTTGTTCAAAACAGCATCTGCGATGTTTTTGATAAAACGTTTCCGGAAGTGCTATAAAATACTAGATCTAGATTATATTAAACAGTTGCAGTACACACCTTCAACAAACGTTAATTTGTTTCCAGGCTCTATATTGTTTATTATGGCCGGAACAGCCCCATTATTTTTTTTTTTTTTTTTATTTTAGTATATGGGCCTCATTTTAACGATACTTTTTAGGCCAGCAAATTAGTGTATCTTTTACAATGAACTTTACCGCTTGTTTTCTTTCCTTCTATCTCTCTTTATCTTTTCGCTCTCTGGAACCCCCTGTTTTTTTTAACCTGCGCATCATAATTTCTCCCAAATAAACTTTTGATTTGATTTGGAAAGACCAATTTCATAATGCGACCCCGACACACACACTCTTCCATATTTTGAACCCGTTAATTCTAGTAACCCCCTTACCCAGCCAACATCAAAAGACTTGTACCTAATAAACTCTGACCTCTTCAGCTTCCTAATTTAATTTTTTATTATGTTTCGACTTGGACCATCCCCCGCCCTATATATGCTACAGGGGAAAAAATGCATTCTGCGAAGGCCTCAATTAATGCCACGTTCCCGTTCCCTTTCTACATATTTAGCTTTTTGAAGTATCCCGTGTACCTACAAGGGAAGTAATGATAAACCATGGAACTTGAGTTTCATGGATAAACTCTGTTTAAGCTATACAATAATTTTACGATTTGCCGCTATAGAATTAAACTATTTAAGCGCTTCCATTTGTAGCTCTTATTTTCTATTTAGTTGGCGTCTTTAAAGCTCAATTTGTTTTAGTTGATTGTAAATGTCTCCAATATACCTTTACAAATATATTGCGTATCAATACTTCCGTATAATGGACACCATAAACGCAAGACACAATATCTAGTTATATATAGAAATACTTTCATATATGAAAATCTCCCATACACCTGTACCGTGTGCAAGTTATATGTTGTTACAATGAACATGTCGACACTAAAACTCCGATTCTTTGAAACATTGCTATCAATAGGCCTCTAAATACCTCAGTTCTTGAAGCTTATTATAAATAAACCTGACTTGCACCAACACGAACTTTGTTTCCCGACATTTTTACCAAGTAATAGTGTCTCAATGATGCAACCGGTCAAAGTTCAAGGACACTCAAGCATGCCTATTCTAGAATAAAAACTGTTAAATTTTTCCGTGAAAGAATTTTTTTTGAAAAAAAAAAACAACACAAAAAAACAAAAACAAACAGGGTTTAAGTGTAAGCCATCAGCCGTCTGCTGTTTGCTTCGACTTCTGCTCTCGGTGGCTCGATGAACATTTTGACACATTTCCCAGAGTCCACCTGCTTAAAAGATTTGTCTCCCCTCATTGCTGGACAAAGAGGAAGCGGACGTTGTTAAGCTCTGAGCAATCTATGGCATGTTGCATCCGTTCAAATTTTTTTTTTAAATTTTATTTTGTAAAATGTTAATGCATTCTTTTTTAAAAGCCTTCTTTTTGTGCGGCATTTTTGCTAGTAAAGGAAAGGCATTATAGACAGAGATGGTTACGACGCGATGGAATGTATGTTTTTTAAAGAGACCTTTACATGGCTTAAATGTGCCGTATATTTTTACACCTCACGTTATTCGTTATTGATTGTAAAATAAATCAGATTTTATTCTAGCGAAAACGATTGTTATTATAACTAATACAAAACGAATCTATATATTAGATTGAAGTAATTTGATCTAGCCAAGATTAAAAGTCTTCTTCTGTTGCCAGCCACTCAAACAGGCGAGCTATTTATAGATACACTCTATTTGTTTTAAATTTAGATTATCTCCCGTTACCTTCCAACATACCTCTGTGCTCCGACCTATTGTATATTGACCAGGTCACATTTTTATGTTTTGTATTTGATTAGTCATCTATTTTCTTTTTGTGTATTTAGATCTGATCATAACAAAGGACAATACGAATGGATGAAACTCGAGGATGTCTATAGATCTACAGTTTCCTAGCAGTTACAAGAGTTCTTTGTGGACAATTGAAAAGTGCGTCAATGTACAAGATACATTTCAGACATTTAAGCCAAAGCTGTTTTCAAACACCTTTCAGACATTTAAACCAACGTTGTTTTTAAAAAGTGGTTCACATACAGATAAAATATTGCTCAATAAAGTGCTTTTTCCTGGAACCCCATATTTTTCTTTGAGATTGTGGTTGAACTAAGGACTATCATGCCATCAGAAAGGACTTCCTTGAATCCTGAAAACAAACTACTGGACAGGACGATGGATAGAAGGCCTGATCTCAGCATGATTACGTCTCCATACCTTTTATCTCGGTTTTTGTTGCAGGCGACCAACAAACCAAAAAGAACCCATCCAACCACACTGGCCATTCAAATGCAGAAGTCCATATCGATATCTAACATTCAGTCCGAATCTCCAAACGCGTACGATGCCAACGGCCCGTCGCTTTGGGTCAATGGCTTCGATACCATGTCCACCAGTGATCATTCCGATACCACCCCAGATAGGACGGATGAATCTTTGGGATCTGAACTTTCCACACAGGAAGAGCGTGTGTCGCTTCCGTGCAGATACAGAGAGCGTTTACTGGAACTATCTAAAGACAGCGTGCCATTTCACTGTAACTTCAAAGGAAACGATCACGGCATTACTTCACGGGAAGAAGATCTAACTACAGCTCTAAGATGGATACGACAAGAAATAGTGAGTATATATTTTACATCTGCGACTTTTCTTAATGTTTATGTTCATAAACGTTTAACCGTGGGACCATATAGTATAGTCAGGGTCGTAGCCAGAAATTTTCCATCGTTTGGGGGCCCGGGGGGACTGACCTCTTTGGGGACCCTTACATATTGCGTAATACTTAATTTTTAATGTAAAAAACACTCATTTGGGGGCCCCCCTCAAGTGGGGGAACTGGGGGATTTTCAAATTCTCCCCCCTTCTCCCCCCACCCTATCTACGCCACTGAGTATAATATAGTTCCACGGTTTAACTAATACACACAGAGAGCGACACTATTGTTATTATTGCTTGTATAGGCAAGTGGCAGTACGAAAATAAATGTAAGAAGATTTGCAGGTCTAAGTGTTATTTTATCTTTAGGTGTCTGATCAGATATTCGTCTTATTTTAAAGGGGTTTCAAGTATTTTTTAAACTTCACTTTTAGATATGTACAGTCAATAAATACACTTGCATTTTTGGCACATAAACAAATTATATTTCATCTAAATCTGTATTATAAGAGCAAAAGCCCTTACTTATCACTTGTTCTCCCAGCTGACGCCTTGGATCTAAGACAACAAAGTTATTTTCATGAACGAATTCGCATTGGTACATTTACCAGAAACGATTCTTTATTCGCGATTTCGACCCAATATATATATTCTAAAGCCGACACATTGAAAAATAAATCCGTTTTTTTTAGCTTTTTTTTTAGCTTTTTTTTACGTAAATTTCTCCTTGGCACGAAACATGTTTTTGTAAAAAGTCAAGAAACGTGTTTTTGTAAAAAGTCAAGAAACGTGTTTTTGTAAAAAGTCAAGAAACGTGTTTTTTGTAAAAAGTCAAGAAACGTGTTTTTGTAAAAAGTCAAGAAACGTGTTTTTGTAAAAAGTCAAGTTCCTCTTTCAGACTTTGCGATCTATAGGGCAGATGATGTAAAGTTATCTGTTCGGAGTCTATTCCTATGGCCCACGGTTAACGAGTGTGCTTTGTGACCAGCACAATGACCAACAGCCTTTACCTTTTCCCCAATTAACGTTAGGTACCCATTAGAACTGGGTGGACTCACGGGCACCCAAACATTGAGAAACTAAAATTCCCAGTCTTCACCAGGATTCGAACCCGGGACACCGATTCCGGAACCCAAGGGCTTTACCACTCGCACCGCGCCTGTTACTTTTGTAGACATTGTATACATTTACATTATAAAAGAATTCTTTTTTTGTCCCGTGAATCCAACATTGAGTGACTACGTGTTTTGTGTGTACAAATGTATAAAAACAAATTGTGTGTTGACGTGAAGGTAAAAAAAAAAAGATAATTCGTGGGTGAGAGAGCGCTACTACGCCAGAGTGATAACAAATAAAGGAGTCCGACCAAAAGTAATGTAGAACTTATAAAATACTTTGATATTGAATTAAGAAGATGGAGAAATTTAGTAGTCGTGTGTAAAAATATTTTTTTTTACATCTGGTGATGGGGAAAGCTAGAAATACAAGAATTATTGGCTTGAAGTATATATGTGTGCAGAGGGGGAGGTCGATATAAGCCGGCCCTTGTAATTCAGCATAGCATACTATAAATCATGGGCCGAAATTGTGTTAGGGGAGTGTCTAAATGGGGGGAGGGAAGGTTCGGCCAAAGTTTTATGTGAGCGTTCGATGCGCAGGACGCAATAAGAGGCTCCTGTCGAAAAGCATCAGAGAGCCATTCAAATAATTCGATAAAAAGCTGAAAAGTCGAATACATGTACTCAGATATTGTATGTAAGAACTATTTTCTATGTTGTAGGGTGGGGTACCGGTAATCCAATTCACTGGCAAGAAGTATATGTTTGGGAGGGGTAACGTTATAAAGTGGGCCGTGCCAATTAACTATAACAGATACTAAAATTCACGTTTTTTTTTTTGGAGGGGGGGGGGCCCGGAAGAAAAACAAAAAAGGGGGGGGCGGGAGAAAAGACAGGCCAAAAGTGGTGGTTGGGGGGGGGTGTTAAAACAAGGCGTTCCAAGTAAGCTAGACTACACTGCTGAAAGTGGAATTGATGAAGTGCTGGCAGGGAGTGTGAGAGAGAACGGCCAAAGTATTATGTCTATGTCAGTATTACGAATTGCAGAATGTAATGAGAAGAAAAGGGCTGTCTACAGTAAGGGCTTTTCTTTAGGCCTCAGATGTGTGACCTTGACCTTCGTGGGGAGCTCTTTGTCTTTTTCAGAGGCTGTCAGCTACTCTCCACTACCCTTATTATAAGGAGATGTGTTTTCAAGTACAAAATAGTGCAACGATGTGAATGAAATGCACATTCAATTACCAGTCTCTCTCAAACTTTACCTACACTATTTTACACCAGCATGTTGGATAATAGTCAATAATTTAAGAAAAGAAAGGAGTTCCAGAGTCTATTTTTTGTAAGTCGATGACTTGTCTCAACTAAATCAGTTCAGTTACTAAATCAATATCTAGTTGAAGATATGTAGACATTTGCTTTTTGGAGGTGAACGTTCAGAAATGATTTTTTTTTATTCTTTCACCCTTTGGATACAATTTATTTCACTCTACATTTTTCCTTCCTTATTCTTAGAAATTGTATTGAAGTGGGTTTTAGGTTTTGAAGGCATTTGTTCAAAATCAACTAGGTCTAGAATTATCTTTTTAAAAAATGTCATAGGCCTACTGAGAACACTGTTGAAATTCTAGTCTTTTAAACAAAACGAATTCTTTTCATTCCTCGAACACATTACTAAACTAATATTTCAGTCTCAGATTTCTCAATGATAATAATGAAATCCAAGAATCGGATTGCGATGATAATCTAAGCGGTTACACATAGATTGTAATATCCTGGTAATAGAAATAGAACATGTCATAGATATTTACTTGAAAGTATCAAGTATTTAAATTAATGTACATTTGAGAATTGTCCTAACTAGATGTGTCTGTGGTGTGTGGCTCAATCGTTCTTCTCTCAAATTGCAACTCCTAGATGGAATCCTCCCTAGAAATGGGGGCTGAACTTTTTTTAAGGACATGGTGAATCGATAGAAGTTGTAATCTATTGGACACATCATAAGACAGGAAGAATATGGCATGACTAGTTTTCGATGACTGGTAGGCTACCGTATACTGATGTCCATTCGGGGCGAGAGCAAAGAGCGAGCTCCCTTTTATGCCCCTTTGACCAAGGGAAGGATTTTACCCGTGGCCAGGATGAGCGTCCGGCTCTTCACCAGGCGCTCTGTCAGAGGTCCCGCCTTATCCGAAGTGCAAATTTTGTCACACCCGGTGTGTCGCTGCACCCGACCCCCTTGAGCCACGCACAGGTTCCCTCCTCCTGTACGCGGCCGGAGGCCGGGCCGCGTGGGGGCCCCTCTTATACCTATGATGTCCCAACGAACCCGTGCGAGGGCCACCACCACTCGTGTGACCCCCGTTTAGGGAACGAATCGCTGGGGGTTTTGGACTTTCTGGTGAGCCTTTAGTTACATCCCTACCACGTGCAATGAACAGTGTCTCCACCGTGTCTGTGGAAGCTCTCCGAGGGCTATGTTCGCTACCGTTCTTAGCCTTTCCATCTCCCTATAAAATGGACGTTTCCACGGAGTCGCCACGCTGAGGCGACAGAAGTGGTTGTAATGCATACCACTGGCTGCTGGTGACTTGCAGGCCAGCGGCAGTCGATTTAAGACATGCTATTGGCAGGGAGAATATGATAGGTCCGTGTCAGTGGTGTATGGCAAGCCATTGACAACTGCTTTTAAATAATCTTAAGTATCTTATCTTATTAAATACATACGTTACTTCAAAAAAAAAAGATGATTACGTCCTATGCGCCATGCATCTAGTCATGCGTGTTAACCAATGACTTATATTCTGCCAAGTAATTGGTTTTCCTGGCTTGCTCAGGCAACCCATTCCATGATGTAATAGCACTTGGGAGGAATAAGAATTTGTATATATTTGTCTTAGCACATGCAACAAGGAATGTGCCTTTATCTTTGTTTCTTTCTGAGTATTTTATTAGGTTTTGTTTTTGTACCGGTATTTGTGGTTCAAGTGTTTTTTGTATAATTGCTACTTATGCAAGTATGTTTTCTTTTTATGTGACTGTTTCAATTTAATTTTCATAGAAGACTTACAGATTCCATTTTAATTTATCCTTCTTTGTATACCGGAGAGGCGTATCGTAAGAAGTAGCAGACGGTTTGTAGTTGAGTGTGAAGCTTTAGGAAGCGTGAAAACATTCTGTTGCTTTTTGGCTTTGACTTTAACAAAGTGAAGTTATTCTTGCACTTCATCTCGCCTTGTATTCTGGGTAGGAGATGTGTGCTCTCAGGCTGGAAGCCGGCTTAGATGTGTATTGTTTGACCAGATCAGTTTTCATTTGACCTATTCATTTGCTTAACTGCGCATCAACCATCCTTCTCATTTTTGTTTGCTACTTTTTTTTTGTTATATAATGAGCTTGTTTTAAAAATCCTACATCTACTGTTATATTTTTTTAGGAACCCCATTCATTCCCTGTCTTATTATTTAACACATATACCTCTATATCTTGAAAAGTAATTATTGTATTTAAAGTCCTCGTTGTCAACTTCTAATTGCGTCTCTAAAGGCTCGTCAAAACTTAGTGCCCTGTAAATAACAGCCCATTAAGGGACTGCATCCAAAACAACGTCTTTGACTTTGATCCATCATATTTTGTTCAGTCCCTTTTCTTCTGCCACACGCATACATACATTTGACACCAATAAATCCGTTTGCTTGTCGCTGTGGGCATTTGTAAGCTTTGCAACAAAACAAAGTCAAATACCTGAATAATGAAATTTTAATCTGGGATCAGCCGTCAGCTTAAAGCTCTCTGAACAAAATATCCGCAGGTCTTCTTGCCGCTTTACGACGTCAACACCAGGCGTGGGAAATGATTCGTTAAATGAATACACTCACACACACATTTAATAACACACTAACTTACTTGTATAATTTCAGTCAGGGGCCGTCATAGCAAACGAGTGTGGTTCACAATCTATTCTGCTTTTAACCCTTTCTCTTCGTTATTATTTAACACGATCTGATGGAATCAACGTTGGTATCGTCAGTTAGGAGAGAAAGAGTTAAGGCTTTTATTTAAATGTACATTAAGTTATTTGAAAGAATAATGTAATTAGTATTTAAGACAATTACTATTTCTACTTTTAAATATTATTTTATAAAATATTTAAAATATTACACATTCAAAAACGGCATTACCGTGTGGCAAATAGATAGAAGCCGATGGCTCCGCTTTCGAAGGGGTACATAGGTTCAGACCGCAAGTGGTCTTTATGAGTTAGTCAACTTACATATTTTCTAGTTTAAAGGTCGAATTCCATGCGCCTTGTCTTCTTACTATGACTGTCTCTAAGTCTCGGAGTGTTTCATATCCTTTAGATAGCCACTGGTTTTCTCTATATCTTACTTGTCAAACTAACCTTAGAGTTCTCTAGAGTAAGGGGTGGTAATCGATAGTGAACAAATAACTAGCCGCTAAGGATTTTGTGACTTGCCATTCGCCTTAAAGAAAACACTTGGTTTTTAGTTTTAGGACTTAAAATGCAACTCATTTCCTATATTCCGTATTTGAAAAAGAAATGTATGTAGGTCTGTGGTCATGTAAAAAAGAATATAGCACAATAATAGGCTTACACTATCCTTTGTAGATTGTCTATGTTCTACAACAACAAAAACAATGTTCATCATATGTTTTATAGAATCTCTGATAAGACCAATGAATCGACACATTTTCAGAATGAAGGATAAGAGCTGAAAGTTGTTTGACCAAGATTCAGATTTAATGTTGTGGTTATTGAACTATAAAAAGATATAAAAAGAAGGAGGACCAATCCCTCTACCGGGAGGTGAATGAAATCTAATATGATGCTGCAGGCGATATGAACCAGAGATCTGTCACTTTAACTGAAACTCGTAAAGCTTTGGTTGCGTCACAGAAAGTGAACTATCATAAAGTAAGTTTGGTTTCCGTGATAAGGAAGGGCTGGGAGAGTGATTCTCAAGCTCAACAATATAACATTCACTCTATCCCTAGATGAAAAATGTGGATCGAAACCTCCTTAATCAGCTTTGAATCCAGAGTGGGGAGATGTGTAAACGAGTTCCTGCATTTTGAGCTGCGGACATTCTATTGGGTAGGGTAAACTAGCGTCATTGAAGGGTCTATAACTCTATATGACTTTCTAATTTGGAGCCCTTCTCCTCTTTGAAGTTTCCTTGTTGTACAATTAGCCTACATTTCTTTTTCTTTTAGAGAAGTGATAAACACCGTACATGTTTTGACTCACTTACATAAGCTGCACACAAAAGTCTATTTCAATGTTTACGTGTAAGTCAAGTAAGTGATAATGTCCCTTTCGATTGTTATCCATACATGTATTGTAAAAACAGTGAAATATTAGCTCGTTTCTTGCTTCAATCAGATACTACCTTTTATTTATTCGACCTAGCACGTCGCAGTTCACTGATCATATAATTAATCAAATCACACTTGTTTCAAATTAGGCCAATTTATTAGGCCAGCTAATACAAACGATGAGATAGTTTAACTTGTAATAGTATTGTAAAGTTATTTATTTTTAGAATTCTACGAAGTTTTAACACGGCCAACAACAGACAAGATGTCTGCTAGTCCACACGTAAACATGTTTGAAGTCTAAGACATTGAACCAAAGGCAACCTTTTATCTTCGGGTGGGGAGCAGTTCTACCAAGCCAATCAGAGTAATTGTGTATTTTCTTTGACGTCAATCATCCATAACGCTAGTCTGTTGTTTTATTTGCAACTTTTCAGGAAGAGACACTATCGAGTCTTTTATGTTCATATCTTGATAAGTGCTTTGGAAAATCCGAGTTCATTAGTTTCTCTGTCTTAGGCGAAGCGTGACTCTTATAGAATTATTAATTAAGTATGTATATGTAAACATTTTTGTTTATGTATATTAAAAAAAAAGACTTCGAATGGAGACCTCTTGTGGAATCTTCAACGTGTGATATTTACATTGGCTTTAATGTTCATAAAACATGCAAACACTAAATCCCTACATAAAACATATTTGTTTTCTTATTTAAAACCAAACAATCTATATTAAACTAGTTCTGAATGACATGTAGTTCGTTCTTCAACCTGGGCTTTGCTTCTTAATGTTACATTCTTTGCAGAAGCTCTTCTTTCTGCAAGTCATAAAAAGGATTGTTTGAATATAACACTTAATGAATTAGTTCATTCCTAAAACTTCTTGGTTAAAGCTTCTTTTACCATTCTGTTGTCTGTTTGCTTGAAAGTCATACATATGATGTGAAAGCTAAAAGTCCGGGACTAATCAAACTCTCCTTTGTGGAGCATCACCAGAGAATGCCGATCATGTCCTTCAAAGCTGCATACTATATCAAGAGGCCCGAACAAGACTCTGTCCCCGAAGTCCTCGAATAGAAGAAAAACTATATGGAGAACTTCCTAATTTGGAAACCACTGCGCTGTTTATCTCAGATATAGGATTACTGATCTGAAGCCTCCAACATTAAAAAAAAATGAAAACGAAGAAGATTGGTCTCATCAATTCTCAGTACAAAGTTTAAACTGCCGATAAAGTTCTTTGAAAATTATACGCTCGCTATAAAATTCTCGTGCATTTTTTCTAACTCATCAATCGAGCTGTATTAATCACACATGGGTTTGGTTATAAGGCATTGTCTTCGAGTATAGTGTTTAAATTGAGAGCAGAATTTCAAGTGGCTATACAGACCCAGTGACGAACAGCATATTTAAGTCACATCTGACGCTAAGATAGCGCTTGTCCACTTAAAGGGGTGTATTTCTTTTCGCCGTCTACCCCTGTCTTCTACTAACGCTCTTTGATATATCTCAAACGCGTTTCCCCCCCCACACACACACCTTCATTACAGTTTTCCAGCTGTTTCTTTCAGAATCCTTTTGCTGCTAGTTGTGTTCCTCTACGACAGTGTTTCCCAAACTGTGTTCCGCTGGACCCAAGTGTTCCGTTAGGCCTGAGTATGAGATCCACGAACGATCGACTGGGATAATTAACTAGTTGGCCACCACTTCAATTAACCTGTCTAAAACAAAATAAGCAAAGAGTTCCACTAAATAACTAAACACTAAGAATGTGCGAAGTGTTCCATTAAGTAAAAAAGTTTGCTAAACACCGCTCTATGACATGGTGAAAATGTGAGCTTACATATTTAGAAGTATGATGTATGAACATAGATTGACACTGACGTTTATCACCAATCACCCTGCTAAACCACGATATGAGACTATATGTTGTAGAGTTATTTACATATGAAGAATCTAGAAGCTATATCAATATATGTACGTTCTTTTACACGTATCTTTCTATAAGAATGACATATATGATCTCATGTCCATGATTAAAATTCCTAGCCAAACTTCAAACTCGAAGTGTTTGAAATGCAGAGGTAAAATATGCAGTTAGAACAATTATTTACACCTACGTTGGAGATATTTTTTTCCCCAATGCATTGTGTACTAGTTGAACCAGGTTGATTATGTCCCTTACACTACAACAGACCTACTTGTTATGAGACATTAGTTCAGTCGGAACACATCTGTCAATGTTTTGTTCAGCTGCCATTACTTTTATGTGATGACAGACAGAAATTGACATGTCTGGCCCGTGTCAGTTGACATGTGCTGCTATTATGACAAATACATAGCTCTACACACTCATACCTAAGCGCTTTTATTTTTTTATAGGACTGGAATGTGTAAAAAAAAAAATTCAACAATTACGTTAGCAAACAAGATTAAGCCTAGTTAAAATATTTGCTACTAATTAGGAAATATTGTGATCAAATTTCAACGAAATGATTTTCTCTAGCACACAAAAATGTGTTGTCTGTGAGTCATCTCATTAGTGCTTATATTTTGTCGGTCTAGTTCCTCTTTCAGACTTTGCAATCTATAGTGCAGATGATGTAAATGTCAACTTTTTCTGTGGCCCACGGCTAATGGAGAGTGTCCAGTGACCAGCAAAACGACCAAACACCAGGCCCCTTCTTTTTGTCTTGGGGTCACTCAAATTTGCGACAACCACGAACACATCTTGATGAAAAATAATGGTCCAATGGAAACCCTCATGTAGAACGCATCACATTTTAATGTAGCTCTATTCTGAATTTCTTATCTTATATGTAACAGGCGTTACTGCGAAAAAGAAGATAAAGCTATAAAAATAAAAGTTTCTCTTTCAGACCTTGTGTTCTATAGGGCAGAAGATGTAAAGGCCATCTGTTTCTGGGGCCCACGGATAACGAGGATGTCATGTGGCTAGCACAACGACCAACCGCCTTTACTTCCCCCCACTAAAGCCAGGTACCCATTAGACTTAGAGTTGAGTCGAGCCCGGTTCGGAAGTCAAGCGCTTTACCGTTCAGCCACCGCGCTTCCTAGTCATCTCTAAAGATAAATATAAACCTATAAATAGTCAAGACAAACGTTATTTACTAGATATCGGCAACAGATGTCTAAATTATCTATAGATCTAGATTTAATTCACCATTGAAACAAATTTATCCCAAGGGCTGAAAATACATTCGCATTATTATTTTTAAAATAAATGCACCTGAAAGTAATCTCACACGCACACACACACACACTTTTATCCCTAAATCGGTCATGTTGATTGTTGACTATTACCCTTTGTGGCTTAGTTATATTCAGTCTTGTGCAACTAACACTTCAGTTTAATTTGACAGCTGAATTCATTAAAAATCTCACGGGAGGCGAAGGTTTCTAACGTACCGTGTCTTTTAATAAATTGATCCCCATTATCAAGTAACCGACAAGAGTCTCGTAACATTAGAGTTCCTTGTAGGGAGTCCTGAAATAATACCACAGCCGCTATTTATCGCTTAGTGTGGGGCTTTGCGTAGAACTAGTCTACGGATTAAATGTCAAAAAGTTTTAAGGCGTGGGACAAGTAACTTTATTGTGCGCGCACATACACACATTTTTTTTCATTAAGTCACTAGATCTATAGATAAAAAAAAAAAAAAATTAAAAAATTTGCGTATTTAGTTACAATGCATTGCGACTTTTTCTTTTCTTGTTGTAGACCAGTGTTCTTCAACGGGGGCGATATCGCCCCCTTGGGGGCGATTTCGAGATTTTGGGGGGCGCTGGGAGCCAAAGGGGCGGTACGGGGGCGATTGGCACAAAAGTGGGCGGTAAGGGGGCGCTGGACACACAAGGGGCAATCGATGGCGCAGAGAAGAAACAAAAGAAAAAAAAAACATTTAGGCGTAGCACATTTTCTTTAAAGCGGCACTGGCGAAGTATAAATAGATAAATCATTTTATTTTTATACTTCGGGAATTCCTTGTTTCTATGATTTATAAAACCAATTGCTATTTTTGTTTTTACTGCAGCAGGAAGTGTGCATTTTTGCTTACAGTTTTAAGCGCGTAAAACAGTTTGTAGATTGATAAATAAACAAGGTAATAAG
>JADKLZ010000130.1:29642415-29662268 GCA_021533235.1 Biomphalaria straminea | reverse complement strand
CTTTGTCAGGTTTCCCACACTTGGTATCTCCATTCTAGGTTTGTAACTGAGTCACACCAAGGCTTAGTGGACATGGGGGGGGGGGTCAAGTGCCCTATCTAACAAGCATGCTCAGTGACTACAAGCAGTACAACTGAGGTCACACATTGGCAACATCTGTAGTCTACTCCTCCCTCTCTCTCCCTCTCCAGTGTTCTGGCATGCTTAGTGGACAGTGGGAGGGGTTACATGGGTAAATTGTCTTCATGTAACTGGCCTGACACCAGATACCAATTGTTAGTCCACTCCTCCCTCCCCTCTCTCTTTTTTTTTTATAAAGCACCTTCATTCTTCTAGCATGCTCAGTAAACTTGAAGGGAAGGGGGTTGGGAGGGAGGGAGGATTTCAGATATCTCCATTCTGGGCTTGTAAATAATGTCACACCAAGGTCATTGGACACTAGTTTTACCTGTAGCTTGTTACTGCTAAGTGAAGATTTAATAAATACCTCATCTTACAACTTTTATAACTAATCTAGATTACTTTAATCTAGTCTACATCCAGATTATCTTAAACTACAATACATTAGTTGCAATTTTATCACTAGAAAAGTTATGTTGTCCGGATAGCTTGCCAGACTAACATCCACCATGTACGACAGACACCCCCCTTTAAAAAAAATTTGGCTCAATTGACAACATATTTAATAAATCACATGTGTTTCCTCATCTATTTAGAAGCCAAAAATATAAGTCTCCTTGAGATGATGCACCATCAGATTTAAAAATAGCCTTAATCCCATGACCCCTCCCCTTGTTTACCAAGAGGGCAAATTTTTTTTTTTTTCGTATCTGTCTACTTTGACCTGAGGATGAACTTTGCCTTCTCAAGGAAAAAGAAAAACCACATGTCGAAAGTGGGATAAAATGGTGCCTACGCAGTAGCAATATAGCTATTCCGGTATAAACATTAAAATAAAGTCCAGGAGTTATTTTGATAATAAGTGGATTGTACGAATAGCTTTACAAAACGTCGTTGTTCGACGACCCTGTTTTACTCTATATATAATTTATAAATAATTAAAGTCCACACTCATAATTTTATTAATTTTAATTATTAACTATAGTAAAGTAGATCTAAGTGCAAAGTTCAAAAGGATTAGGCCCGCCAGCAGCAATTTTCAAGTTTGGATTTTTATAGCTTCATAACGGTCTGACCTATGAAAAAACTGATATCTCTGAATTCCTTGTCCTGTTTTATATAAAAATAAATCTGATTTAATGTATCACTAGGCTTAAGTTAAAATTAAATACGAGATCAAAGAGGTGTAGGTAGGGTAGGTATCGCCAAGTGTACTTTTCCTCAAACTGATTTTTCCCCGGTTAGGTAAGCTCGATCGGGTTGATGGAAGGTTTGAGCAGATCAAAGAAAATATACCTAAAAACATGTTTTAATATTTAATTTTCACTATTAGTCATTTTCTTTTTACTCTAGCTTATGAACACCATCCATTTCACCATTTCCTACCCTCCACAACTTCAAAATAGCCTCTTTTAGCTGATGAGCCATCAGACTTAAAAATGCTAATAGCCTTAAGCCCATTACCCAGTTCCTTCACTACCGAATAGTAAAAAAGTAAAAAACACCTCCTGAGTTTGACCTCACCATGAACTTAGCCTTTACAAGGAAAAGGAAATATTATGTGTCGGAAGTGAAGACAAAAGATGCATGCGCAGTAGCAATGTAGTAGTAATTTGGTAAACATTCAAGTAAAAAAATTTTAGCTATAAAAAGTGAACCTCTCGACAAATTTGGGCTGCTCGAACTTCGCACTTTACTCTAGATCTATAAATTCACTGAAGTAGCTAATAATTGGTTAAAGTTGTTTCAATTTTAGGTCTAGAGCAAAACTGCCATTTCGAAAAACCCTTTTTTGTATACCATATCATCAATCTCACTGTATTATTATTTTTTTTTCATCTTCAAATATTGTTTATCTATTAAATTATAAACATCAAATGATCAATGTTTATAATATATATATAATATGTATATTATAATTATTACAGAAATACTGTGGCTGTGGTATTATGGTGTATGATTCTTTTTTCTATTTTTTTTAACACATTTAGTCATTTAGAATTTAGAGATCTAGATCTAGTTTTGTATTCCTGCGCAAGATTGTTTTTCTACTAGGCAATAAAGTATACACACTGGTATGAAAGTGATTTACTTGACATCACACACATGAATGGGATGGGGGCCTCCACTACTAAGGGACTAAGGCTACTGTATAGCCCCAGGTTCACTCATGGTGCAATAGTCAAGCAAGACCAAAAAATTGGATTCGGGGTTGAAAGGAGAACTTGTGGATTCTAGATCTATTAAACGTTTCATACTGTCCATTAAATCTATTCAGATTATAGGTCTAATGGGGGGGGGGGTTCGATAAGGTTTGTATTCAATTCATTTTAGAAAATATGCTACAATATTGAACACATATTTATTATTTGAATGTTCATATATTCTATGCAATGTTTTCTTTAATGTTCTAAGAAAAAAATAAACATAATAATAATAATAATCTTTATTGTCCGTAAGGAAATTTGTCTTCTTACAATTTGTGCATTATACAAAAAAAAACAATATAACCTAAAAAAATGTACATTTACACCAGACTCATTCACAGTATACATGTGAAAAGTTTACATTAGGTTGTTTCTATTTAATGATTTGATTGCCAGAAGAACAAAAGAGTTTTTGTGTCTGTTTGTCTTTGCTATCGGTGTTTTGTATCTCTTTTGTGATGATAAAATAACAAAATCCTGACCCAAAGGGTGATTTTTTATTTTCTAGAATCTTTTTAGACTTTGTAAGGATGTTTGTCTCAAACAGCTGCCCAAATTGGGTTTGTTTTTTGCCAATGACTTTACCAGCAGCATTTAGGATTCTTTGGAGTTTATTTTTATTCTTAGTGCTTAGATTGCCATACCAGGCAGTGATATTAAAATGTAAAATATTGCAGATGTGAGCGTGATAAAACATAGCCAAGGCCTTTAGATTGCAAAGTCTGAAAGGAGAACTTTACTTACTAGACTAATGCCTCAGGCAGGCAGGGTTTGAACTCAGGATCATCATTACAAATGAACCTTGCTAATTCTAAATTTTTTTTTCTTTTTGTTTGGCTTATTTGTTGAATTTTTTTCTTACAATATCCAAATACAAAACTCTTATCCCTAGGTGCTCATGCAATACAGTTGGTTGAAAGCAGCATTGACTCACAGCTAATCCTTTTGTAAATCTTTCTTCAATCGTCCTTCTAGAATTAGATTTTTTTCCCTAGGTTTTCCAAATCATTATTGATTATAAATTATAAAATCGTAATAATTACAAATTACTCTATTATTAATTTTTCATTGAATTCTGAAGTTTGCACTAAATCTAAGTAATAAATCAAAAAGCTGTGCCAAATGTTTTGTATTGATATTGAATTGACATTTGTATTCACCAAAAGTTAATCATTTAAAATAACAATATTCAATGATGCCTGTTTTTATTTATTTCAGGATTCTGGAGAAAAACCAGAGACTATGACTCACAAGGATGCAGCTATGTTTCCTATAATAGCAAGCTGTGCGCTCTTTGGAATCTACATTGTTTTTAAAGTGATTAATACTTATTTTTTCCTTTAAAATTATTTAATAAGTATTTTGTTTAGTTATTAATTTTTTTTTTAATGTAAAATTAGCATGAAGATAATGAATGAAAGTTTTGCTTATACAATTGTAATCATTAATTCCAACTGTTTCATAACCTTGTATGATGTAACTTTACTTCGAATGGGATAAAGCTCAAGTCCATGAATTAAATTCAAAGCATTTGAATGCATTAATCCAATAAGAATCATTTCCCACATGCAGATGTCTATATTGATGAATAAATCCATTAAGTAAAATCATAATTCCCAAACTATTTGCACCAGATCAGCAAATCAACTTTTTCTTCAAATAATTTGGACAGAATTTTTCATAGTTGAATTTATTAACTCCATAGTTAACCCAAAACTTGTAGAGTTGAAATTTCCTGAAATGTGACATCATATGACTATTACCAATTAGTCTAGTCACTACTAATGATACAAACAAGATCTATCTTCTCAATCTAGTTCAGTTCCTGTTGTTTCCATTTTCTTGGATTTAATGGTCATACACATTAAATCCTAGAACTTTAAACAGTAATGTGTTACTGTCATGATGTGATTATGTGATTAAGACATTGTTGTAAAAACTTTGTTGAATTTATTCTTCGGAACAATTCAAAATATGAACTTAAAACAGAAATACTTTTAAAATAAATACAAAACATTTATTCTAGAACTTGAAATCACTATAACAATGAACAAACTTTATAAATACAATTTAATTTCTATACATTTACATTGGTCACAAAGGCCCCAGTTAATGCATCTCCTTATATTGTCTCTTACAATTTACATCTTTCCCTTATGCTGGAACCATGTAAGCTATCTCCTTATATTGTCTCTTACAATTTACATCTTTCCCTTATGCTGGAACCATGTAAGCTATTTTTTGGCAAAAGTGGAAAATCGTAATGTTGTCTAGTTTTAATTTAACTATTGTAAACATCTTCCTGTGCAATAACTTTATATTCTTGAAATACACCAGTGTCAAATTAAATAAAATGAGTTTCTTTTAAAACATATGGCATAGTACATTACCTGACAGTTACATACATATATGAAATGTAAATATTATATATAGGTAGTCGAAAAATTTTATTTATTGTAAGCATTTTTATATTTTGACTTTGTAAAAGCCTAATAATTTATTTTTTTTTGCTTTTACTTTAATTTGCTAATAGATATTCTCCAAGGAATACATCAACTTGTTGCTGACAGCATATTTCTTCATTCTTGGTGTTCTAGCATTAACTCACATTGTTGGGTAAGTTACCTGTCACAGTTATCACTGTCTCATAGTTTCATTTTATATTTGGTAAGTTAGACAGCTTCCTAACTATTACAGTAATCACCACCACATTGTTTTATGTAATGTTGACAAACTTGTGTAAATATGTTTGAAAGATTTGGGTAAAGAAAGTCTTCATAGAACATTTCACTTTCAACTGAAAACTACATTCAGATTTCAATTAATTAAAAAAATTAATGAATTAAGCTTGCAACCAACTATAATGGGAGCAAGAATAGTAGACTCTCTATATGATGTCTCCATTATCAGCTTTTAATATTTATTTTAATGTGCTTTTGTATTTTAATTGTTTTAATAATTTATTATTTACCTTTTTTTATATAAATAAAATGTTTATTTAAATTGACATTGATGATGAACCTATGTTTTTCAGACCTATCATCAGCAAACTAATCCCATCTTCATTCCCAAATAAAGACTACCATTTGATTTTAACGCAAGGAAAAGGGGATAAAAAAGAAGGTACTGCACTATATCTTATCACATTTTTTAACATATACTCAGGGTTTCTGCATAGACAGGAAAAGTCAAAGAATTGTGTTGGCCAAATAAACCTCTAAAATGAAATTAGAACAAAATTTCTTTGACCAGATATAAGAGAATGTTTAAAAAGTACAAGTAGGCAAGCTACTTATTTTGTTCTATTTGGTACATTTTTATTGAGACTTGACATATGAATATTATTAGAACTTCTCAATTCAATTGCAACACATAGGATCACTGAAGTTAAATCCATTCAATCATTAACAAAAATAAATGTAAATCTAAAATGTTTTGAAATATGAGCTGATAATTACAAAATAGACAGTACCAAAGTTAAACTAATAGAAAATTTCAGCTGACTGACCAATATATGTGCCTTGGTATTTTGTGGAATTTCAATTGACTTTTCTGGAAGTTACATTGACTTGTGACTTTAAAACATTTCTTAGATTTTTACATAAAAATTTATATCCTTTTAATCTTACAGGTAGTTGAGTGTAATACCAATATTTAAACAAATTTTTTTTATTGGAAGGTTTTTAGCAGGTTCTATACTTCATTTTGTCCATCTTACTTTTTATTTTTACACAGTCCTTTCTCTTCAATATTCATCAACTGATTGGATAGTCTGTTTTTTTTTTTCCACTGGACCTATGATCTCACACCTTGCACATCCCTGTCTTCTTTGTGATACTTCCATGTCATTCTTCTCAACTTAGATTTCTCTTTAGTATTATCCCCCCTCCCCAACCAACCAGTCATGTAGTCTTTATTGGTGCCTGCCTCACATTGTGTGGTCACAATCGGATCTAATTCGTTTGGTGTGTCTAACTAAAAAAAAATTGATTCTTTTTATTTTTTTATTATTATTATAAAATCGTAAATGTAAAAAAAATTGTTTCTGCTTCTGGTTGTGCTTAACATATGAATATACTTTATTTCTCTTCAGATCTGATGAATTATGAGTTTGACAGAAAAGATTTAGTCAGTCTGGGACTGTGTGCAATCTTTGGTGTCTGGTATCTTTGGAAGAAGGTAAATTGCTTTGTGTACTAGTTCATTGTTGCTTTTTTAAGAAGGTAATCTACTCTAATAGAAAATTTGTGGAGGGTTAGGCTGTTAGAAGTTCTGTAGTATAAAAGTGAGTGTCGGTGTGTTTTTTTTTTGGGAGGTTGTGCTGTGGACTTATTTGTGTAGCTACACTGTAAAACAACCATTCTTGAGACAATTATTTGGTAACTGAGTTACAGACAAGTGACAAGAACTGTTCAACCTGCTGATAATTCAGTGCAACTGCTGGCATAATTTATTACAGACCAATATTTTTCTTTTGTTTTTTTTGATAGGGAGCATGCTAATACCAAAATGATATTTATAAAAACATCTCAAAAAGTAAAACATACAATTTGACAATTACATGGACTGTGGCTATTCTTTTTTGAATCATATTTTGAATGCATCCCCTTTAATGTGTTTTTTTTTTTTTGTTTTTTTTTTCAGCATTGGATAGCTAATAATCTTTTTGGCTTGGCTTTTTCCATTAATGGTGTAGAGTTATTGTCCTTGAACAGAGTCAGCACTGGGTGCATTCTTCTTGGTGGACTTTTCATCTATGACATCTTCTGGGTAAATATTCGTACATTTTATGTCGATTTTAGGAATGCTAGCAGTAGTTGGTTGATAGTGTTATATTTAATTAATATAAAATTAATTTCTACTACAAATTTTCATTCCTATTAAATGCCAAAAACTAAAGCGACTTGTATTACTCATATGCTGTTCAGCTGCTTTTACCATTTGTAAACAAATGGTATCTATAGAAAAAGCATCATAGACATAAAGTCTGTAGATGAATAACTAAATCTGATTGTAAAGAAGTCATTTTATTTATTTTCACAGGTCTTTGGAACCAATGTCATGGTAACAGTGGCCAAATCATTTGAGGCCCCAATAAAGTGTAAGAGTTCACTATTTCACTCAAGAATTCTTTGTTGACATATTTTTGGGATGTCCATCTTCTAACCATTTTAAATCTATTTAAATTTGCTCAAACTAGACAATACCCTGTTTATACATAAAATTACTTTTTTTTCTTTTTGATAAAACAAAAAGTCACATATGTAGTAATTCTACAAATCACTTACAAACTTTCATCCATTCATATCATAATATTTAACATTGAATTTAAAAGAATGTTTAAAAAAAACTTTTAAAAGTTGAGTATTATTTATTTTTATGATCTAGTTTCATTCATGGCTAGATAAAATTTGTAGGTGAAAATAAGGTTTATAAAAAGCAGCTAATACAACTGTTGACTGTTTCAGCCTTGAGTGTGTAGATTTTTGACCCAATAAATTTGTAGCATTGTATTATTGATAAGTCTTGTTGTGTTTCAGTGGTGTTCCCTCAAGATCTGCTCCAACATGGTCTGGCTGCTAACAATTTTGCAATGCTGGGTCTTGGTGACATTGTGATTCCAGGGATTTTCATTGCATTATTGCTACGTTATGATGTTAGGTCAGTGTGCATCTCATCTAGTAAAAAAAAAAGTTATATTCTAAATATGTGGTGACATTTTGTCTTGAGAGATGCTCTTTTCCCCTTGCAACTTCATGTGTGACTAAAAAAGTCAAATCTAATACTCATGCACTGTCACAACTTGGGCCTAATACTCACAAATATTCTGCATAGGCTTTCCTCCATCAATGGAGATGTCATTCCATCTCTCTATTCAAAATAACTTAGTCAAAAACAAAATTCATCTTTGAAAAAAAAATATTTTTTGTTTAACATTTTTCTAAATACTACTAGATTTTATTTATAAAAATAGATTTTATTAATAAAAGATATTAATTGAGAAATTGTGTATTATAGCATACAATTCACTACACTAATCATCAATATTCCTAACCTTCCAATTTTATTTCAGCTTGAAAAGGAACAGCAATCTCTACTTTTATGCTGGCTTTGTAGCTTACTGCCTGGGATTGGGAACAACAATATTTATAATGCATTTCTTTAAACATGCCCAGGTCTGTTGATTTGTTATTGATTTAGTCTTTTTAAGTCTATTCATAAGTCATATTGGTTGAGTTTTTTTAACTCAGATCTACTCATCATTTAGTTGGAAATTTTTTTCATTTTTCTTAAGTAAATAATTTATAATTTTTTTGTGTCATGTACACAGGTTGATCTAAATTCTATCAACTTTTATAAACAAATAATTTATTATAAGGAATAATAAAAATAAAATATTTTTTATGCTTGAGGAAATTTGCTTACAATCATGCCTTACATGTAACAAAATATTTCAATAGCAAATAAAAAGAAGATTCATATGACAGTTTTTGTGAGAGTCCAATTTTTTTTTTTGGAAGTAAAATATCAATATCAGGTGGCCGAGCCTTGCTCGGTTAAATAAATGCCCTGCCCAGCCTGACTGTCGGACAATAAGAAGTTCATACCGGCTTTTGCCATCCATCCATCCCAGTGGTGCTACAGCCCGTGGTCTGCTTTTAGTTTTACACATCCCTTCATTCATATCTCTAAATGCGTTCTTGTTTGCAAAGAAGTACACTATAGTAAGCCTAGTGACGTAAGCAGCGTTTTTCCCGTTTACGTCATGGAAAACTTTCATTCATAAATTCTCCATTTCATTCATAAAACCTTCAAACCAAAATAAATTTTTCGATAATGAGACATTTTTCAAACCGATATAACGGTCAAACTCGAGTTTTCCAGATGTGGCCAATGAGTTCAGAATTTTTTTCTCACTAATACGCACATGCCTTGAAATTTTAAAGAAAATCGTTAGAGCCGTTTTCGAAATAAAATTTATATATATATATATATAAATATACATATATACAATAATTGCTCGCTTAAGAGTATAGGATTATCGCAACTCCGTTATGGCTGTATATATATTTTTTTTTTACTTGAAATGATAATTAAATATGTTGTTTTCATTTTCTATGTGATATACACATTAATCAGTTAACATTAATTTTTCTATTTTTAAGCCTGCATTGTTGTATCTGGTCCCAGCCTGTCTTGGTATACCCACCGCTCTTGCCCTAGTCAAAGGAGATATTAAGTCAATGTTCAGGTAGGCAGAATCTAGAGCAAAGAGAAAATAAATAAGTTATTGAAATGCAATTTTCAATCAAAATGCAAGTCTTTTATGAATGAGTTACACATTATCTCACTTGCAGCTTTTGGAAAAAAAATTATATATATGTTTACTTATCTCGAAATTTGTTTAAAGATAGTTTTTTCAAGCAATGTTTACTAGTTAGGTTTATATTTTTTCTGGTTGGTTAGTTTAGATGGTATTTCTTGCACTAGTTTTATTTTAGTTTTTTTTTTCTCTTGGTAGAGAACCGTATTTCTGCGTATATACCCTGCATTCCTTCCCAGGGCAATCAGCCACATGGCTGTAAACCCAGCATCTTTGTTCACCTTGCACAGCTGCCATTCGTTAGTTAAAACTTGTATAATCTGTGGGTTATATGCGCGAAAATACAGTATGTTAATTTTGATGTCCTTTGTTCCAGTCATCTAATTTTGTAGATGTTTTACTCTTCCAGTTGGTTATGTGGACTCTGTTTATATATGCCAATTTTCTGTTGTCTATTTCAGCTATGAAGATCATGCTGAGCAGCCCATCAAAGAAGAAACCTCAAAGACTAAATAATGAAGTTTGTCCTAGATGCATTTTTGTAAAATGGCCAATAAGTAAAGTAATTAACTGTTAAAGACAATGTCTTTAGAAGAGTATATTTGTGCATAGAGGGAAAACATTCAATCAAAAACAAGAAATGAATTTAAACTTTGAGTCAATAACTCTTTTCTGTAAAATTTTAAAATCCTAGTTCAAAATTTAATGGATTTAGCATTGTTGCAAAAGAAAATAAGTACCATATATTAAATGGTTTTAACCTGTCCTTTGTTTTTCTATATAGCTTACTGCTTTGAGTATATCAAAAACCATCTTTATCTATTTACATCCTTTAAAGTTTTATTGATGTGAAAATTTTATGGCTGTGGTAAAGAGAATTCTGGAAATTGTATTTAAAGACAAATCAGTCAAGATTGACTAATGTGCTAATATTTTGTGGAGAAGCACGGCTTAAGTCTAGACATTGTGAATGATATTTTCTTTGAGTTGACGTCCCAGTTACATTCTCATCTTTTGTTCTTCAAATCTTGATCCAACTAAGTCATATGGTCATTGTCATTCAACACTTACAGATTATAATTTGAATACACTCATCTATTAAACCCATCGATTCCTTTACAGAAACTCTAGTAACAGCACAAAAAATACGTATTTCAGATAGTTCAACTGTTAAATGCATTTTACATAGTAACAATTCTCTTATTTTCTGAATAGATTATGACACCATACAAAATATGCTATGCTAAGATAAGGAAATGAATAAAACTTGATAGCAATCTACATTGTAGATGTGCATGACACAAAAGAATTAGGAAATGTTGCTTAAAGATAATAATTTGTTCATGGATTAGTTTCCTGATATCTTATTAGTCTTTTGCTGTAAGACATCTTGTATCCTAATTTGACAAACATGACTAATGTATTATTTGTTAAGAAATAAAAAAATAACTTAGCCAAATTTTTCTTTTCTTTTATATTTGTTTCAGTTTTAGACTATGAAGACTGCATTTATGTTTTTTATTGTTTGTTTTAACTATTGAAACCGTTCTAATCAGTTCAGTGTTTCTAAAACTTTGTCCCTAAAGGAACACTTCAGACTTACTGAGTATTTAGCAGAACACTTTGCTTATTTTTGGAGAGATTAATTCATGTGGTGGCCTACTAGTTAACTATTTCAGTAGTTTGGAACATCAGGGAACAAAGTTTGGGAATCACTGCTTTAAATTTATAAGTGTTGGTTTTGCCAAGATGAACATGTGACTATAATGTTCAATTGTAAATTAAGGTACATTTTCTGTGTTGATATTTAGTTAAATATTGAATAATATTTAATTTTCTAGGATGTTATTTCATTTACTTTTTCTATTAAGAGTGAATTTGCTACAAACAGGAGTTGTTGAGTGGAATTATTGTAAAAGTTGTGATTGAGATTAAGGCTATCAGTGAAATTGTTTTATTTAAGTTTTTTAATTTATCCATGAAATTTGTGTTGTTTTCAAAGCTCATTATTTTCACACAAAACACATGTCATGTTCACAAACAATGCTTTAAAATGTTCATCTCCCAAGATATTCATATGGACACAGTCTTCTTCTTTTATATAGAAGCAACTTTGGTGACATGACTCCTGGATAAGTGGGCAGAGAGGATTGTATATATAAAGATTGACCTAACTCTGTTTACATGTATACACTCAGCCCCATGTCTTGTCTGTTATTTAATAGCATACATTGCCTGATAGATTTCATAGACTTCTTGCATTGTTAATGAAAACTGTTGACTCAAGCAGTTGGCACTTTTCTGATGAAATCTTTAAGGGTTACAAATCAAAGTTCTTCTTATGTTGTTACACACACTGCTTCCATTACAGTTGGATTTAAAATGTATTTGTTGTAATTGGTGATTTATTCTTGGTGTTTGTTCAGATCATAATTTATCTATTTTCTTTCTATTTTTGTGTTATTGTAATAATGTTGTGTTTTAATTGGGCTCATTTAACTGTTTTATCAAAAATACAAATGACAAAAACACTGCCATTGTGTGAATAACCTGACAGTGAGCCAGGGCCAACAGAACTCATAATCAAGTCAAGATTATGACCCATGTGTATGGTGCTATGTGTTAATGTTGCAGTTCTTTGAATTGTCCTTCACTCTGAGACAGACCAACAGTATTTGGAAACATTTGAGAAAAAAAAATAGTGTAAATACATTTTTGTTGATCAGAACTGACAAACCAATGTTTATACATTACAAACATTAGCACACATTGAAACTTCTTTAGTTTATATTTTAGTTTTTTATTATACTTTTTTTTTTGGGATGGTTTTCCTTATTCATACCTGTTGCAAATATTTGTTTGTGTGTGCAAGCATTTAATAGAAGATCTACAACTACAAGTCATTAAATACTAGAGCAACTAATGATTGGTCTGAACTTTGTTATTTTTGAGTTTTTTGTGTTGTAAAGGTTCTTGATGGAAAAGAAAAAGAAGAGAAAGGTTGTTGAATTTTAGTCCAAGCATTGCAACAGAAAATATGAAAAATTAAAACTTCAGCACTTCCAAAGTGTTTGTCCAATACTTTAATTATTTTTTTGTTGTCTTTCTTTGTGTTTGGGAAAATTCTTTAACTTTAATATTTCTTGATAAAATATACTTAATCATTTGGTTTCTATATTGACCAAAAAAAGTTCTTTGTTTATTGTAAGACAATAATTAATCCTAAGATTAGACGTGCAGGCCTAGATGTGATATTTTGTTAAACAGCCCTGTCTCGTCTACGATGTCTTCAACAGAAACTTACCTCCGGGTCCATAGTGTGTATCCCTCGACCTTTCTGCGGCTATTATCTGCCAAGTGTTCCCATGCTACTTAGGGTAACCTGACGTCTGATCTTTTAAAAGTGTTTCCATGGAACACCTATGTTTCCGCCTTCCTACTTTAAGCTCGCCTAAAAAAAAAGATTGCCTTTGATATATGGTCGTCTCCCATTTAGTGGCATGCCTAAAGCAGCTGTCGAACAGTAAACAGTGCTTGTACACTATACAGAGTATACAGGTCGGCATTCGCCAGAACATAGTTATGGTGTATCTTGCACCATTAGCCTTGTATCTTGCACCATTAGCCCATCTCAGGGACCTTTTGAAAGCGTTCTAGCAGCCTTAGTTGCTTTCTATAAAGTATTCATGTCTCAGTGCCATACAGAAGGGTTGAGAGAACAACATTCTTGATAGACATTGTTATAAACTTAACGTTAGGTTAGTCTTACTAATTTCAGAATATTCCTGATCACTAAAGGGAGCTTATCTTGAAACCTGGACAGTCATAAAATGAGGCCTACATAGGGCTTCAGCCCAAATCATCATTTAAGTATCAATACTTTCGAAGGAACTTCTAGAAAAGCTCATAACAAATAGGATTGTTTCAAGCACTAGTGGGCCTACTTGTATATTGCAAATACATTGTGATTGAAATCATGACATTGAAACATCATAAACATTTTGACACAGAGTAATAATTGTCTACGTTTGAATTGTGCAGGTCGCGTGATAGCAGTTGACCCTAGAAACAAGTAAGCTTATATGCCCCCCCCCCCCATGAACCTCCAGGTTTTGAAGGTCAAGAAGTAGACATTGTGACCCCACTGGAACTTAAGTCCAGTTTTTCTGTATGTGTATTGTGACCTTTGAAATCGATCGTGTTTATCTTTAGACAAAGCGTCATGTAGGCCTACAAAGACTTTGGCTTATTTTATAGTTCGTATAGTTCGTAGGCTATAGATATCAGGCCATTTCCGTGTCTTCCAAACTGACCACAATACAAAAGGAAGACGCAGCTAGAGGCTCGACTAGTCTTTACCGTGATATAGCCTTCAGTCCGACAAAGCTTATCTACCACTGCACTATAGTAGCACTGTAGTAGCACATAAGATTCCGACACCTTTAAACTAGAAATGGGAATCGAACCCATCTGATAAAGTTCTGGTTCGGTTAAATAACGTGTTCGGTTCGGTCTTGTTAGAGAGAAGCTTATGAGCCGCATGCCTGGATTCACCAAAACCTGGTCTTTATGTGCACTATCTTAGGGTTTAGATACCACGTCTGGTGTGTTGAAGAAGGGTAAAGACAGTTCGGTTTGGTCGTAAGATTCTTTCGAGTTCGATTCGTTTCCCATCTCTAGTCTACTTTCAACAAGAGATAGGCATTAAACTTCTTTGAAATGTCGCTTCGTAAAAGCGAGGTATCTCCTTGTGGATGCTCCATGCTGCGATCCATTGTTGGCTAATACCTAACGGATCGGCAAATTTTGGCTGCATATGACTAATTCGAAGTCTATAGGCCCTACTAGAGAACATAGGCTATGCACGTTTGGGTGAGAGAAAAAATTGGTTGGGAGTGGGGCTGTAATGACATGGGAATACTAATTAACTTATAAAGGTAAACAAAAAAATCATTTGATAATAACGTCCTAAGCCCATCTGCAATTAAAATAGATACTTAAACGAAAAGCCTTTGGTATTTCTGATTCAGACAAACCACTCCAGGCTATAATGGCACTAGGAATGAAAGAGCACTTATAAAATTAGGCCTAATAATAATTTACATAAATGACCTACCAAATTACATTAGTTCAGGAAAAAAAAGTAAGATTATTTGCAGACGATTGCATAATATAGGCTATCTATGGCCACCTTCAGTCGCAAACCGACTATATATATACGATCATCTCATGGAAATGAAATGAATGCCTGGACATTGGCTGTGGTCGGAACCATGTCGCCCACACAATATATATAAATAACTATAAAAACAACACAAGATACTGACATTTTACAAAAAAGAATTAGGAGAATTACAGAAATGAGAATCAAATTGAAGCATGTCTTTCCATCCAGAAAAAAAAATGTCAGTTATTAAGAGTAACAAAAAAAAACTAAAACAAATAAAAACTAAAAATTTTATTCATAATAAACTAGTCACAGACTAAAAACTCAAAGCCGTTGTAATAAATAAAACGTTATCATGAAATCCCCATTTGATGAAATTATTTTAAAAAATCAAGCAAAACATTATGATTTATTTAAAAGAAAAATTGTACAAGTCAAACAAGAATTTAAAACTAAATAATATTTAAGTTTAGTTATGTCAATATTAGAATATGCAGCCTCTGTTTTGGTATCTCGTAACATAAGAAAGCATAAAGAAACTAGAACATATACAAAAACAGAGCAGTGAGATTTATAACAAACCAATATTCAACACAATAAGTTAAATCACTAGACATAGAGACGCTTTTGGACAGAATATTACAAAGAAAAGTATTGTTTATACATAAACAAAACCTAATGAAATACGCAGAAAGACACAAAGACAGAGTCAAATTTCATATTCCATACGCTAGAACAAACTCATACAAGTGCTCCTTCTTCCCTAGTGCCATTAGAGAATGAAATGAGTTGCCTGAATCAGATAGGAAAACCAATTACTTGGTAGAGTTTAAGTCTTTGATTAACATGCATGACTAGATTCATGGAATCCATGGGACGTAATTATAATATTGAATATTGAATAACAAATGTGCTTTTATCTAAGGCTCATGCAAGCCTTTTGAATAACCAGAAGTTATAGGACTTAGCAGTAACTCTATAATAAAAATTCTTTAATTATTTTGGAAAGGTAATTCCTTGTAGAATATTCACATTTCACTAGAGTAACACCTTTAGTAAAATCACTAAATTTAGAAAGCCTTCAGGACAGAAGACTTTAGAGTAAAGTAGCAATTATACACAAAACACTGAACCATAATCTCCAAATACAAAAACAAAACTTAATAAAATACTCAGAAAGACACAAAGATAAATTAAAGATGTATTCTTTGTCCCATATGCTAGGACAAATCTGTACAAATGCTCTTTCTTCCCTAGTGCCATTAGAGCATGGAATGGTTTGCCTGAGCTAGCCAGGAAAACCAGTGACTTGGCAGAATTTAAGTCACTGGTAAATAAGCATGACTGAATGCATGACGCGTAGGACGTAATCATCTTTTTTTTTTGAAGTAACGTCTGTATTATATAAGATAAGATAAGTTAACGATAATTAAAGTCTAATAAATCTTTTGGTGTTAACAAAATTTCTCAACTTAGCATTGGCTACATTGGCTACAATATGTTTGAGGGTACTCCAAAACCCGGCCTTGATAGACAGGTTTAGTCCATCTTATTTTATATGAAATGTCAACAAGTTACTTGCAGTCCCCCACCCCATACCTCCCTAACTCGTTTTAACGGATTTTCCCAATAAGGTGGGCGTCGTCTTCGCTGCAGCGCTTTAAAGTAAATGTCGATCTGTGTACCGCATCGATAGCCAGCCTGCCGTCAACACATCAGCTATATCTAATAGAATCAGAAGCTACAGGTGAGTATTTAGATTAGATATAGATATACGTTTTGATTAGGGTGAAAAAGGATATTTAGAAGAAATACAACAAAATTTCTATGAATGCCAAAGACGTAATTCTCTTCTCTTTTACAGTAACGTCTGTCATCTTTACGATAATATACGATAAAAGACTACACTCTTCACCGAGAATAAAAATACTACAGGTCTTGTTGAACAATAATTGGTCTGTTACATAATTATAATATACAGCTATATTATAGCAACTGAAGTTATGCTAATGTAACAAAAATATCTATTTTTAAATACATTAGCCATATTTTTAAAAGGGACAGCTAGGCACTGGTATAGATTGTAATATTACACAGTTTCAGATGTGTTACCTGTACCACTGCATGCTACACTGGCTGGTTTTCGGACTATTTTAAAAAGGAAGGGGTTTTTATTTTTGTTATGCTGAAGCCGAACAGGTGTTATTGATATTCGCTTGAGTGATTATTTAAAAGACTTAGAGATGCGAAATAACCAGCAATTAGTTATACAGTACATACATTTATTTTATCTTATTATTTTATTTTTAAAGTAGGCATACTAATATTATCTCCGTAATAATTTGCCACGTTTTGACAGAATAGTCCATTATTCACATTTGTACATTCTACGGTGTTATGATTAAACTTCAATAACATTTTTGTTTATAATCAGAAAACGTTACTTTTGATATAACAGAAATAAAAGTTTATAAAAGCAAAAATTAATTCAATTAAACAGGGTCATAAATCAACGTTAAAATAGTAATTTGGAGAAAGAGAGTTTTAAAAAATCGAGTGGGGGTGGGGAGAAAGGGTTAGTTCAACCATAAAAACTCATCGGACAGATGTAGTCAAAATGTTTTAGCCTTGTTAAAAATAGGATTGCATTTCTTTCTTTATTTGTGTTGTAAGGAAACAAAAATTGACATGTATCCACCGTTTCAACGCATTTTAGGGATTTAAAAAAAAAAAACCTCAGTCGATTGTATTTTACATTCTCAACTTTGAGACAACAGACCTATATATAATATGTAGGTCTATAAGTCGAGTTTGAGTCAGTGAACATAAGTTGAACAAAAATCTAGTTAGATTGGGAATGTACACTTCTCACAGTAGTCAGCTCTCTGTTTACATTTTCGTTATTAAAATCCCTACGTTGATTTAGCAATAAAATATAATCAGAGACAAAAGAGAAAGCAATATGAATAAGTGCTATGGCGATATAATGAAACTTACAGAATGACGAAAGAAAACGAAGAGAGGAAAAGGATGAGAGTTGAAAGAAAAGAAACTTCCCAACAGAAAGATCACTGTCGTCAACTAAAGAATGAGAATTGCTTTCTGTTTCCAGAGCGTTTTGAAATTCGACTTTATAGTGGCCTACTGAAAATTAATCAAAAATTATTTTATGGATTTATTCAAAGGCTGCGCTTATCACTACGTTTGTATTTTGTACACCGGATACACCAAAAAGTTTACTATTTATAGACTGGCCTCCATTGTGATACTCTATATATGGATTCAGGCAAAACATATTTTTTTTTCTTTCTGTTTCTCAAAGCCTCAGCAGTACATTTTGCTCTCAGGCACTCGTATGTGTAGCAGCCATTCATTCAAATGACACCTTTAGGCTGCTGATGTAGCCAACGTCCGCGCAAGTCGCAAAGTGTCTGCTGGTTAATTGAAACTATATGTAAAGGAATTTCCCCCTTTCAGACCTTGAGATCTATTGGGCAGATGAAGGTCATCTGTGGTCCACGGTTAACGAGGGTGTCATGTGGCCTGCACAACGAAGCCAAGCGCTTTACTGCTCAGCCACCGAGCCTCCATGTGTGTTTATGCTGTACACAGTTATATTCATAGTCTAATACTTTTTTCTACATTAAAATAAGAGCAAGTGTTAGAAAGTCAAATTTAATGTCATCCTCCCGCGACTAAAGGAATGAGCGGATCTTCGTTTAGCGCGATAAAAAGACGAGGCGGCTTCTCATAAACTGCTATGCATTAGTTTTAATAGATCCTGGAAAAGTTTAATTTCACTAACAAATGTATGTAGATTTATATGTAAATTTTAAAGAACAATAACTATGGTGCTTTTAAATGAGAAGTCTAGTTCTGATAGTTCTAGAGCTAATATCTTTTATATCTTCAAAAGCAGGCTTGGACTGGGCCGCCGGGACACCGGGAAATTCCCGGTGGGCCGGCGGCTGCATCTGCCAAAAGAAAATTATTATATTTTTAATTTTAACTGAAATTACCGTTGAATATATGATAGCTTCAAATAATAGTTTAATGGGCTAAAGACAGAGCTCTTACTAAAATATTTGGAAACTTCCTCATCAAACATTCCAATCATGGCTATCAAGAAACACAAGTTATCGATTTTTTTTTACATTGACATGCTGCAAACATTTTATGATATTTCTACATCAAAACAATTCAATAATGATGTCCGATACCGAGCAAAAGCTCTGTCAGATTCATTGACAAGTTTTGAATTTATTCTAACGGCACAATTATTTCTGAAAATATTTGAACACACAACGCCATTATCTGAATATTTCCAAACAACTGGAATGGATATACAACGAGCCTATAAGATGGGTTCAACACAATATCAATGAATTAAGCAAAGTAGATAGAAATTTTGATTCTATTTTTCAAGCAGCTACAAATTTCTCAACATTTGCAAACAGTGAACTAGAAAAAAGAAAGCTCGACATTGAAGTGCAGACTGTTTTGAAAGGAAAAAGAATTATAGCCAACCGACCCCTTAAAACTGCGAAAGATATATTTTCGGTAAATGTTCATAACATAGTTATGGATCAAGTAATTAATAGTGGGTTGCTCAAAAAATTTGATGATACTGTAACAAAAGATCAGCTTCAAACTGAATTATTGGATTTTGCAAGGAAATGGGAAAATTTTCAAACAACTCTTGAAGATGAATATAATTTGATCTTTGAAATGGAAGTATCAGACTCTGTCTCAGACAACATTTAACAGTCTGAATCAGTAGAATTACCAGGCAACAACCACAGAAATAAATGCAAATCTTGCAAAAAATGTATTGTTTGTTGTTATTTTGTTCTCCAGAAGTTTGCATAGTCTTGCTTATTCAAATTTGTATCTGGCTTACAAATTTGTTTTGACATTATCCATTATCCTTATCACAAGTTGCTGAGCCGGTCAACTTTACAATCATTCATGCTGATGTCTTGTGAGAAGGACCTTCTTCCAAGAATCAACAACAATGAAATCATTAATGTTTTAG
>JADKLZ010000130.1:29601075-29618794 GCA_021533235.1 Biomphalaria straminea | reverse complement strand
AGACAAATGATGTCTTAAATGTTAAATCATCTCTTCAGCAGAATAGCTGCAGTTACTTTGTTGTTTTTTTTTTAAGTTTTAGCCATTTCTTTGGAACATAATAGTTTAACACCTATTTCCTATATTCTGTTGGATGGCTAACAAAAATAGTTTGATTCAGCTATTATTTTAACACTTTATAATGAATAGAGATGTCTTTTTTGTTATTACTGTAAGACTACTATGTACTATGCACATTCTTCATCTTCATCTTTTACATTTTACATATAGTAATTTAAATACAATTTTAAGTGTTTTTCTCTATATTGTCTTCTATAGGTTGGCCAACTGATTTGTGATTATCAAAGCTTCACTGGGGAAAGAGAAATCTCAATGTCTCGTGAAGTGGCACTGAATCAACTACAAAAATTAAGAAATTTAGGTTTAGACATTTCTGTGGCTTTTGAATTGGAATTTAGCATTTTCAAGAAAGGATCATTGTTCCCTATCTCCTTAAATGTATATATGACAAAGCTAGCAATACTTTTTTTGTATGTTAAATAATTAGAGTTTAGCAACTTGTTTGGTCTGTTATTACATACATTAATTAATTATTTTCTTCTTTCATCATATTTAAAGAAGATAGGTCTCAATAGTGCTAGTCCTACCTATAAGCTACTCTTTTCAATAATAGATCCACCTAAATTTGAAATAGCAATGTGTTAAAATGATTGATAAATAGTCTAAACTACTTGAAATAATAAACATTACAAACTGAGTGTCTGGGATAGCATTATTAAATTGTAGGACATCTTTAGTGACCGTAGTAAAACATCTCAGAATCAGATAATTTTATCCATTCACTGTATCACTACTGAATAGAGGTATAAACAGTGTTACTGCTTTGTTATGTCAAGTCTGGAACATCAATGTATTTTGAACCTTCTCAAATTGTGAAAAGAATGAACCAAACATTATTTAAATGTATTGGTTGTTTTTTTTTTAAATGAATAATAGCACAACTTCAAAGTTGTAAAGCATTATCATTGCACTCTTGGACAATCATATTGATACATTATGTGGAGTTTGTTGCTACCTTTCTCAACCAGCACTTATTGGCTCAAGTCTTTAATAAAATTATAGTATCAATAAATTACTATATATTGATTATGATTGCTATGAAATTATTTTTTTTATTTTGTAGGAAAATTTGGATACACTATTAAATAAATTGTTAACAACACTGTCTGAAAGTGGTATCCCTGTGATTTCTGTTGGTAGAGGGACTGAAGCTGGTAAATTGCAGGCAAGTCAATGAAGTATTTTAGACTGTTCAGACCAATTTAACTGTTAGCTCCCTTGTTTCAAAAGCTATTTGAATTAGATGACAAGCTATTTTTATAATATTAACTAAATACCTTAAGTATAATGCACATAAATATCATGGTTATGATTTTTTTATATGTAACCTTTTATTAACTCTTATCAATCACTATGGATAGTGAAGGTACTAAGAGTATCAAAGATGCTAAAATCTGTGAATTATTTTAAACATTGAAAACATTTTGTGGTCAAGTTGGATGCATATAATAATAGTATGGGTCAAATTAAATGCAAGTACTAAAACATTTTGTATTTTCTAGATTAAAAGTTATAAGTTTGCTAATAGATTTTCTAATTTGAAAATTCCTAGATCACAATTGAAACTCAGAAAGGAATTGAAGCAGCCGACAGCTTACATCGCCTTAGAAACATATTGAGGTCTGTGTGTGTCAGCTCAGGATATGACATCACATACATGACAAAACCATTACCAGGTTTTACAAAGAACCGTTTTCATTTCATTATGACTTTATCTGATGAACATGGAAGGTAATATATTAGTGTGTTACAAATGTTTAAATTAATAAAGATTTCTATTACATGCATGAACCCTTGAAAGGCAAGTGATCTCTAGTACAATAAAATTTTCACTTGGCATTACATGGTGGATCATCTAATAACATCTTAGCGCTTTTGGGACATTTGGTGATTTAGTACACAAATCACACAGAAATCTTATTATCATTTTATGTATAACTCAAATAAAAATTAAAAATTTTGTGTTTGTATCAATAGTTTGAGCATGAAATCAGTGTGAATAATAACACCAATGACTGTAATAAGTTTGACACAACTCAGTCATCAAGTGTTATGTTTTTAAAGACCTTCCTCCAGGGAACAGTTCCAGGAAAAAGAAGAAGAGGCAGACAGAGAAAGCGGTAGGAAGACAACATCAAAGAATGGACGGGCCTACCATTGAAAGGTTTTAAACAGGGCAAAGGATAGAGAGGAATGGAGAAAGACGGTCTACAAGTCTTGCTTGGTGCCCCAAGGGTCCACCGGACTAAGGGATAGGTAACAGGTAAATTCATAAATCCAATTTTTCATCTACAAAAAAAAAACTTCTTGTAACTTTGTATATTTACAGCAACATTTTAACAAATTCAAACACTGATGACAGTATTGGAAAATTATCAGAAGTTGGCCAACAATGGGCAGCAGGGCTTCTCACCTACCATTCAGCACTCACTGCCTTATGTAGGCCAACAATAAATTGTTATTCATTTGGTACTGAAGATACTGAAATATCAGCTTCATGGACATGCAATGAAAATCTAAGGTAATTATTTAATTTAATTTATTTAATTACATTTAGGACTTGCAACCTTTTGTCTTTAAAATTGACCTGCAAGAGTAATTATTAGGCCTAGATATTAATTTTATGTTACACTTTGAGGATGTTTTAAAAAGACTTGTTAATTGCTATTTTTATTTCATAATCTTTTATTGCAGACACATTATTATCACTGAATTCTTACTAAATAGGAGGCATAATGGTTTAAATGTTTACATTGCATGCCTAGGATATAATTACCTTCTTTTTTGAAGTAACGTCTATTCTATATAAGATTAGATAAAAGAAAAATGCTTTAAAAGAGAGAAACCTTGACCTACATTATTTACTCATTTATTCTTGGGCAGTGTGATGGTAAAAAGAAATGTCATTTAAACTGTATTCTCCTTCCAGTACAGCCAGACTACATATTAGCTCTTCAACTGAAGGTACATGTATAAGGGACTCTCTTCCGACGTCAGCCTGTAATCCTTACATTGCTCTGGGTGGACTACTTACTGCTGGCATGGCAGGAATCTCAAATAAAATGCGACTACCACTTGAGGTAACACAAAAACTCGATGTCCGTTGACTTCTATGTTGTTGTTTTTTTAATTGTAAATAAGGAAAGGTGACTGGTGGTCATATGCTTGGTGGTTAAATAAGAGTCTTAAGTTCAAATTCTGATAAAGATTCAGATAAAGAACATATCTAGACAAGGTGTCCACCTTGCTCCAATGACAATATTAGGTTGTTAAGAGAATCATTGTGTCCACTGGTTCCATAAGGCTGTTAGTGTCAGAAGTTGTATGAGTTTAAGCACTCCACTTCGCAGTGTGTCCAATAACATGCCTTTGACAACCAGTCCAGCTCTTAGCCTATGAGAGTCAACTCTGAGGAAAATCAGGAGCCAGCAACCTTTAGTCAGCTTGCAGAACACAATGCTACATCCTAGCGGAACCTATGAAACTGATGATGTAAACTGTATTGAGCACCTGCTGTTCATTCGACTAATCAGCTGTATGAAGAGGGAAAACATTTGGGTGGCATCATTCCCGCCAAAACTGATACTTAGACTTTCATGTCATATTTACTAGACAAAGGGAAGTCACCCTGCAACTAAGGGAGGGTAACTGTGTCTAATGTAACATATTGGCATGTATGAACATTTGTACACTAAGGCATCAATGCAACACCACTTGTGTTTATGTAACAGATGGAGTTCTCAATTTGTCTTTCCTTATCAACACCTATCTTGTTATGACTGTATAACACAATTATTCTACATCCACCCTGCTCCATTGAATACCTTCAGTTTGTTACAAAATATTTGTCATTGTACATGCCCTCATTAATGACCTGTTATTTTAGGGAGAGAAGTCAACCTACTTACTTAGACTTGCGCCATTAAGTGAACTTTACATCACCTAATCATAGGTCTTTAAATTCTTGCTGGAAATTTTACATTTCATTTATGTATCATTTATTTATTCATTATTCATTCAAAGCTTTTTTTTTATTTGTTCATGACTTAGATTAGTGCAGAAGATGAGGGACAGCATTCACTTCCTGAGGCATTAGATTCTTTGGAGAGAGATGCAGACTTTGTTAACGCTTTGGGTGCAAAATTTGTCCACAGATACATTGCTTTAAAAAGAGAATATGAAATTGAAAAGTTTAAAGATAAAAAAGATGATGTTGATTCATTTGAGCATGAACGTAGTATATACTTGCATTATTTATAGTGGCAGACCTCTTAATTAATGAGGTGAATTTGAAATGTTTTATATTTCAATTGCAAAAAAACAATTTTTCTAATTTAAACTCATAAAGGAGAGAAATATAATTATACCAAAAAAAAAACAATAATCTGAAATAGCTACCCATAGACCTATAAATGTATATGTATATCATATATAGGTCAGTGGTGCTACCCTAGTCAAGGTTTATTTTCCTTCTTAACCAGTCCTTACATATTGTTATTTGCATGAGTTTCCTAGTCATAGCAGTAACCAATAAAAAATCAAATTGTAATGGTCTATCTTTCCATTCAAGACTAGGTCTACCACCAATTTCCATTATCTGAAAATTAATTGGGTTTAATAAAATTTAATTTTTTGATAGTTTGGAAATCAATAAACTAATAAATGCTTTCACTCTATTTTTTTTTTTTTTGCTTTATTTTTTAAAATAATAGAAGGATAAAATGAGAAAGTGTCTGTTGATATGTTTGAGAAGAATTGTAACCAACTCAACTTGTAACCAAACCACAGTTACATTTGTAATTAAAATATATGACTTTATTTAATTTTACTTGTCCACATAATCTTATCTAATGAAAACAATCTAACCAATAATAATCATTTTGATGATTAAAAAAAAATAAATGTTTATGTTAACTAGTAGTTGTGTAAAATTTTCTATATTAAAAAGTTAAAAAGTAAAGAATGCTTTTAATAATGTTATACTCATAGAGCTGTTATAGAGAAATTTTTTATTAGATACAATTATTCAGACTGGATTAACATGTCAAGCAGGGATGTGTACTCGCACCCACTCTGTTTGGCATATTCTTCTCCTGTCTACTGCATTACGCATACAACGACATAAACGATGGTGTGTTTCTCCATACAAGATCCTCTGGAAAGCTATTCAATGTTTCAAGGCTGCGGGCTAAAACCAAGGTCAGGAGGTTACTCATCAGGGAACTCCTGTATGCTGATGATGCAGCTATTGTGGCTGATTCTGATACCCAGCTACAGTTCCTAGTTGACAAACTATCTGCTGCTTGCCAGAAGTTCGGCTTAAACATCAGTCAGGGCAAGACTAAGGTTCTTGTACAAAACACAAATGCTGCACCTCAAATAAACATTAATGGCCAACCACTAGAGATCGTAGACAACTTTTGTTACCTTGGCTCCATCATATCCAACAACACTCTACTGGATAATGATATTAATAATAGGATAGCCAAGGCAATGGCCACCATGTCACGGTTGCAGAAAAGAGTCTGGGACAACATATTGCTGACTAACAGCACTAAAGCTCTAGTTTACCGGACCTGTGTATTGAGTACCTTGCTATACGGAAGTGAAACGTGGTCAACATACTCATGGCAGGAAAAAAAGCTGAATGTCTTCCACCTCCGATGCCTAAGGCGGATCTTTAAAATAAGGTGGCAAGATAAGAAAACCAACGAGGAAGTGTTACAAAGAGCAGGTTGCCAGGACATCCGCTCTGTTATCAGCAGCCGACGCCTTGGCTGGCTTGGCCACGTTCGTAGAATGCCAGTAGGTCGACTCCCACAGGATATTCTGTATGGCGATCTAATAGAAGGCAGAAGAGCCGCTGGTCGTCCACTCTTACGTTATACAGATGTATGCAAACGGGACATGAAGCTCTTTAAGATCGACACCAGCAACTGGGAAGAGGTGGCACAAGATAGATCCACTTGGAGAGAGAGCATAAAGAAGGGGTCTTTGATTGCAGATGCCATACACAACAGAAGCAGAAAGAAGGGTGAAAGTGCAACGGCGCCTGGTGACTACATATGCCCAACCTGCGATCGCAGCTGTGTATCAAGGATTGGCCTCTTTAGTCACACAAGAGCTTGCAAGGGGAAAAGATCGTCTCTAGAGACGTAAAATGCCACAGGTAATCATTTTTTTCGAAAATATATCAGTACAGTGATCTTTGAAAAAAATACAACATTTTTGACCAATTTATTTTTTATTTTCTAGTTTATATCTCCAGGTTTTTTTTTTATTGCTCTGTAATGAATAAACTTGTTATAAAAAACATTTTTATCAGTATGGAGACAAAAAATTTATATTTATCCTTTATTGTTAAATAAACATTCTTTTTTTTTCGCAACCATCTTGTTCAGTTTATTACTCTCTTAAAAATGAGGAAACTTGTCACCAAAAGTATTTAAATATTTATTTTTTCGCCGTATACATAGAATTATTTACATGTGTTCACACACACACATGGCGGGGTAGGGGGGAGAAAATAAATTCCTAAACCCTCCACTCAAAAAAAATCCAGGCTACGCCAATGGTGCCTTTTTCGAAACCTTCCAGCAGAATCCACTGCCATCCTGCAAGAAGTTATCACGTAATGATCTTCATGTTCTTATACAATGTGCATAGCAGTTCCTAATGCACTCTTGAAATGCAATATATATGTGTGTGTGTCTGTGTGTGTGCATAAATCAAAATTGGAAATATTTGTACCTCCCCCCTCCCCGAAATAGAAATCTGCACAATAAGATTGGATACACGATAATATAGGTAATATAACAACCGTGTTTATAAGACATGATCAATCATTGCAACATTAATATATCATAATTTTTATTACAATCTCATAGAATTTTTAAAAAATCGTTCAAATATACGCAACGTTAATATATCTCATAATTTTTATTACAAACTCAGAATTTTCCTAAAATCTTTCAAATATACACAAAATATTTATAATAATTTTTTTTACAATCTCATAGAATTTTCCGAAAACTTACAAATATGTTTAGATTCTTTTTTCAGTGGTGACGTATAAAAGAAAGAGGCTTATGGAAATTGCCTTTGCTAAGCATGAACAATCATGTATTAGCTATTGATTATACTTTTCTAATTTGGTAATTAATAAACAGTTGTTATTTATTAAGTGGACAATTTAAATGTTATAAAGTTACTTCTAGCAGGCACTAAAACATCACTGCAGGAACGAAACGGTTGTTATAAATAAAAGTAAACTATATTATAATACATTACAAAGAGGAAAAATAATTCATATTGTTTTACCATTATTTATGTGCTTAATTTGATAACAACAAATTACTAAATTATGTTTATGTAAAAATAACAACATAATAAAACAAAGCTATACCAAAACAGAAAATGCACTATGCCTAACAACTATCAATTATTATAAGAAACAAATTCCATGAAGATTAAGTTTCGGCTTTGAGAATTGTTTTAAATGAAACAAAACATTTTCCTCAAGAAAATATCTCATTAATGATTGATAATAGTTTGTTTGGCTGTTCGAGATTACATACACATTAAGCAAGGTCGTCGCTTGGGGGGTTGTTGTGATTCTGGTGTCACCAAAGAGACAGTTTCCCCATATGAAGGTTACATTTATCAAGACTTGCTTTAATCAATTATCTTAGTCAATGTCGGTTTATTACTTTGTTATCACCCACTGTCGTCATCATGATGCTACTGCACTTGGGCTAGTTCTGATAATTCAATAGTCACATACTTTTACATATTGTTAAATTAATTTGAATCACAAGAGCATACGGTATATGAAACAATCACTGATACAAATCTGGTAAGCATTTCATAAATAAACAATCAAATAAACAATTACATATAAACTTGATACTTAACAGTTTAATCAAACATTTTTTCTTTTCCGGTGCATTCTTTAAGACTGAGAAATTGACGCACTAACCAACTTGTCATCATATATTTTGTCTTTAGATGCTCATTTGACATTTAGAAAGACTGTTGCAGGCTTCGTTAGCAACAAGCTAAGTTGCGGAGATTGAAGTCCTGCAATATAAAATTGGTTAATCCTGGGCAAATGCTTTCTATAGATGAACAACCAGATAAATAGCCTCCTAATGATACACCTTTAGAGTATCGCCAGTGTTCATGATTGTAACATTTTTGTCACGGTAACAGGAATTAGCTTGATCACTAGAACAAAGACGAAGTCAATCAAAATCAACGGCCTCCCCTTGTCCATCAACCTTCTTGACATGTGTTAACTGTGTTGAACCCTGGCTGCTCATACTGGGGCGAGACTCAGCTGCTACAAGATGTGGATCTAGATACCCTCTGTCATACACTGAAGGAGACCTGCATTTTTTAAAAATAACAGATGAAAATAAATACGTGTTTTAATGTTTACAAAGTATTTATGAATATTTTAACAAATCTTAACACATTTTAATAACTGAAAGCTCAAGTCTTTTACGAGAGTTACTTCCCATGGGTCTAGTAGATTAGTTAATGCATTTCGTTTGAGATTATATAATAGTTAGTTATCAGTAGTAGTAATTTTATAATTAAGCGGTAAGTGTTAAAACAGCTTTTTGCTTTCTGTCAATTTGTTATTCTCATTTCTTATGATTGAATGAAGAAAGTAATTGTGCAAAAAAAAAAAAAATAGTTTTGGTAACATCTAGCACAAACAATGAAAGAACTACTTCAAAAACATTTACAATTTTGTTTCTGTCCCTTTTAATATGTCAGAAATATTCTCATTTTGTGTTAGTAGGCCTATATATATGTCAGTGTCTGGAATGTTCGAAAAATGTGTTAGTGTTTGGGTCAGTGCGTGGTCTTTGTAGGTGTCTCTATTTCATCCAGCACTCAAAATAGCGTCAGTTTTTTTTTTTTACAAAGCTTTATATCAACTCACTATGTCTGTCTGCCTGTCTGTCTGGTAAAAATTTGTAGACGTTATTTCTTCAACATCTAATCTCGTATTAAGCTTAAATCTTGCACAATTATTTCTTTTACCTGATAACATGAGAATCAATAAATAGTTAACTAACTATTGGTGATTAATTATTTGTTTGGCATTTTGAACAAGGGAAAGAAATCGTAGTTGACAGATGCGTTGGTATAAGTTGAATAAATTTGAAAGTGTCTTTAAAAAAAATAGTTTTTACGTTTTTCTTGTTTAACAATTTGTACCAGAATGATCGTGATATGAATTGCAAAGATAACAAAGGTAAAGACAACACAGCCACAACACATAAATGTAAACCTGTTTATGACATGTAATGCCGATGGAGCTTGAAAAGAACATCGCCACAGAGCCTTGTGTCTAGCCACTTCACGCGGAGAGCTGCGCAGCAAACACAATCGGAATGTATTCCGGAAAGATTCACGAAAATTCTACAAAAAAAAATTATTCTTACAATTGCGACAAAAATTATAAAACATTAATATAAACGTAAGTGTACATTATGTATGAAACATTTAAACATGTAGCCCAATCTACGGAATATAGTCATATTTACTATTTAGTATTGTAAGTGATTACAAAATTTCCTTATATATGCATTAATTAATGTATTAGTATCGGTACATTTAAAATGACTAACTAGAGTTGTTTTTAATTTTTTGTTTTTCGAAAACAATTCAGCAAACAGCAATAGAGCAAGAAATGAAAAGACGCAAAGTGGAGCTGAATCAGGCATACAGAAGACATAAACCCACAAAGGTAGAGAACGGTTGAGAAACAAAAGCCAACATTGAAGATCAGTTCTTCAAGAAGCAAAGACTGCAGTATTTGAGTATTGACATGGACCCAACGGAGAAGATTCCTCAAAACAGAGTCAGAAGATGCAGTACTTTTTAGCTGCTCCACTGGAAGTCAAGGATTAAGACAAATAAGTCAAGTTATTGGTACAATTAATACCTTGTTAGCCTTCTCAACTGATACAAATAATAAAGCTTATATTAATTCACTCCACCTGTCTGACTGGTACACATTTTGTACAGGTTTTTTTTTTCACTTCCCATTCTCGGATCAAGTTGAATTTTAAACAATTACTCATAGTCCCATAAAATACATGAAGCAATAAAAAAGAATTAACAAGTTAGGGTAACTAATTAATTTTCTTTTATTTAGAAAAAGTGAATTAAAACTTGTAGTGTTGAGAGAAATGGCATTGATTTTGCGGTTCTTCCTCTCCGTTAAACTTCGTTTTTTGAATAAATATTTTTAATATTTGTCTTGTTTTCCTTAGAGAGCCATAGAAATACGTGAATGAACAGAAGACATCTTAGCCCTAACCTTGCTAGAGCATTGCTAGTTGTAATTTAGAAAAGCCTAATTTTATTTTAATGTCCTATTATAACGAAAGAATGTTGGTTCGCTGACCTTTGACATGAAGCCGTACACTATCGGGTTCAGGCAAGAGTTGACATAGGCCATTAGCCAGAACAATTGACGCATGGGCTTCAGAAATCCGTGATTGAGTCTGTGGAGGATGTCAAAAGAGACCAGTACGTTGTTCATCATGATGGGCCCCCAGCAGACAGCAAACAGGAAGACCACAAAAACCAGCATTTTCACCACCTAAATCAAAAAGCAAAACAACAAAAAAAATCGCGAGTCATTGAAGTACAATCCAAATCTGAACTAATTAGATCTAATCGCTTCATGTTCTTTTTTTATTTTGAAAGAATTAGCCAAACCAATATTATGAAATGGTAGGCCGCCTGGTCGTGCGGTTTTCGCACTGGACTGTCGTTTGGACTTATCGATGGTCCTGGGTTCAAAACCTGCCCTCTCATATCCCCCGTCGTCCCTCTAGAGGTTTGGATTAGGAAGTAACTATCTTCAACTATGAAGGAATATCCGAAACATGTAAAACAGTTTAACAAACGAAAGAGTGCCGTATGACATTTAAAGACTGCATCACAAACGAAGAGATTAGAGACGAGATTACTACAGCGATTGGACTCCAAGATGACCTGCTAACGTAAACAACGCAAACTAAAACTCTATGGCCATATTTCAAGGTCTTCGGTGCTCGCAAAGACCTTCCTTCAGGGAACAGTTCCAGGAAAAAGTAGAATAGGCAGAAAGAGAAAGCGCTGGAAAGACAACATAAAAGAATGGATGGGCCTGCCATTAAAAGAGGTTCTATTAAAAGAGAGAGGATTGGAGGAAGAAGGTCGACGGATCTTGTGTGATACCCCAACGGTCCGACACACTAAGGGATAGGTGAAGGTGATGACTGGAGCCTATGGGCTGTGGAGTTCTAAAGCTGAACTGACGCAATGTTTAAGTGTAATGCTAACACAGCTGTTGTGTTGTTACCAGGTATACCCGAGCTGTTGCTGTGACTATGTATAAGGCAGCTGTTGTGTTGTTACCACGTATACCCGAGCTGTTGCTGTGACTATGTATAAGCCAGCTGTTGTGTTGTTACCACGTATACCCGAGCTGTTGTGTTGTGACTATGTATAAGGCAGCTGTTGTGTTGTTACCACGTATACCCGAGCTGTTGCTGTGACTATGTATGCTAGAATGACTACAAATAAACAGCTAACACCAGACAGTTGTTCGTGTATTGATGTTATTTAATGTGAGATATATGTAAAAAAAAAAGAGTAATACTAAACCTGTTTTCGTGTAGAGTCTTCGTTTAAAGCACCAATTCGTTTTCCATATATGGAAATGGAGGTTCGGAGGAAAGACCTGTTCTCATGACCGTACTGTGGGGATGGCAGGGGGGTGACGGTCCTCTCAGGACGAATGTGATATCTGTTTAGAAGGAATTAATGAAAATATGCTATCGCGTAAAAAAAAAGTTTAATAAATGTATTTTAGATAACAAACATCCTTAAAAAAAATACTTAACTCTAACACTATTATCTTATCTTATAAAATACAGACGTTTCTTTAACAAAAAGATGATTACGTCCTACTTGTGTTACTGGGTCAATCTAGTTATACATTTTAACCAATCACAAAAAAAAAATTTTGCTAAGTCGGTTTTCCTGGCTACCTCGGGCAACCCATTCCATGCTCTAATAGCACTAGGGAAGAAGGAAAATGTGTACATATTTGTCCTAGCTTATAGAACATGTGTGCCTTTATCTTTTTTTTGTCTTAGTTTTATTAGGTTTTGTTAATAAATGCCCTACTCTTTAGATGCATCTCTAAGGTATTAGTGTTAGCAATCTTCTTACACGTACTCTCTTAAAAAGAACATTTAAAAAGACACAAATTTGTTTGACTAGTTTCAGAAATGGAATATCAGAATATTGATTGAACATTGATTTCTTGTTTTTAAGGCAAAGATGAACTATTGTTCATTTCACTTTGTTGACTCACTGAGAGGCTCTCATTGTTGAGTGTTGATACTGCACCTGCCACAACCTTCGACATATACAGGTGTAGGCATAGGCCATCAATCCAAGGGGTAGTACAAACACAACCAGAATCATGTAGAGGTTATAGACCTTGTCCATAAGGGGAGACCATTCTTCCACACACCAGTAGCCTTGTATTTTTTTCCCTACCAAAACCTGACGCTGAGAAGACAAAATGTGTATACACAAAGATAAAACATGATGAAGTAAATCATAAACAGAGTCATGATTTATTGAATAAACAAAGTGGAATATAACTTGAAGTTGTAAGTAATGCCATGCAATTAATAACATGAGCTCGACTCGAAAAGTCGAGTAACTGGCGCCTAAACCAGTAAACCTCGGGAAGGAGGGGCTCGTTAGTCTTGGCCGGTTACCCACCCAGGAGAAGTGACTTTAAATTTCTGTTGCCTTGCAGCTATATCATAACATGGGAAAGGCTTCATAAGTCAGACATAAGGAAAAATTAGGAGCCATGAGACAGCAAAGCCTGTGACACCGCTGTGTACCGGCATTTGTCTTTCGTTTGGATACATCCGCTGCATGAAGAAAGGGTGAGGACGGCTGCTGAGGAGGGCTGCTGAGGACGGCTGCTGAGGAGGGCTGCTGAAGACGGCTGCTGAGGAGGCGATATCGTTCCAACCTTAGCTAATGCCCAGGAATGATACACGCATTTTGAAATAGTCGAATACCTGTAACAGGATGACGATACTACGGCCTGCGGGACACTTCCGGCAACTTCTGACCACTAATGAAAAAACTAAGGCTCGAATCCATTAGAGCCGACGATGTATTTTTCGATAATGAGGCTTAAGACACTCATAGAGGAAATTAATGTTGAAATTAGTTAAAATCACTTAACCTCACTGTTGTAAATTTCGCATGTAATGTTAAAAAGAAACCGGCCTATGAACATACTGTTTGTGTGCTATAGTACAAATGTTTGCTCTAATCATGTAATAAGGCTTGTCTTCGAGTCCGAAGATTAGTGAGGTATGCAGTATTTCCCGTAGATGCGCATCCCAACTGTGACCTACATATTTTGCCACTTTCAGGGCAAGCATAACCATTGTCCGCAGGTGTTTAATTTAGATTTTCTCTTCGTCGTCTACGTCTGTCCTCGGCATGTATTGTTTTTTTTATAAAGCACAATTGTAAATCAAGTAATCTCTATATCAGGAACCCTCTATATCATGTAAGATCAATATCAGGTACGCTATATATCACAAGTACACTATATATCAGGTACACACTATATCATGTAAGTTCTATATCAGGTACACACTATATCATGTAAGCTCTATATCAGCCGTACACTCTATATCATATAACCTGTTTATCAGGTAACCTCTATACAAACAGTACAAACATTGTTCTCAAAAAACAAAAGTATTGGATTCATTACCACGATGTTTCTTCTCATAAGCCCAATACATTGTTCAACTTTACCAAATGCATTCTCCAGAATGTGTTATTCAAAAGAGTTTTGTTACCTTCAAACAAGACTTACCTGGCCAATAAGTATAGGGATAGCCATAACAATGCTCATAGTCCAAATCAGGACAACGAAGCGTCTTGCCATGGTAACGGTACACGTGTACTTGGCTCTCATGGGATGCAAGATGGCGTAGTACCTAGACACAATCACGTCACTATTACTTAGGATTTAAAATAATTCTTTTAAATGTTGTGTCAGATATACAACCATTTCTTCATCTTATTAATAATTTATAACAGGCCTATTTAAGTGCCTCAGAGTTTTCATCTAGTCTCTGCAGGGGGTGTGCAATTTTCGTTTTAAATAGTCCTCTCAAATGCAACTTTAAATACACATATAATCAATCAAAATGTATTTCTTCTTAAAAACAAGGTTTTAGAAAAACTACGTTAGATCTCGTAATTAATGTTAACCCAGCACTTGACTAATGACTCACTAGTCCTTATTTTGTTTTGTTATAAAAATAGTGTTTTTGTCTATACATAAGGATGTCTTTAAAGGACTGATAGCATTACCATCTATTTGAATATCATTACATATGTGTAGATCTACTCACCGTTCTAAACTTAGACCAGTTAGGTTGAGTACCGAACATATAATAGTCAAATTTTGCAGGTAGTGAACAAATTTACATAGAACTTCTCCATACTGCCAGGTAAATGTGAAGAATCGAGCAAACTGAAATAAAAATTGAACTTCAACTGTTACAGAATATATTAGTACGTAGGATACGACGCTATTTAGTGATGGGTGAACTCTTCCTGAAAGACACAGTGGTCCAAATGGGGTGGGTTTGGAAAAACGACTGTGAGTGAATGAAAAGAAGGAACCCTGGAGAGAGCGACATACAATTGTCCATGACTAAAAAAAACAGGTTTTGGACGATACAGGAATATCTTTTTGAACGTTTGGCCTTGTGCCTTATTAATTGTCATGGTAAATGCAAATCTAACAGGGAATAGTGTGAGCGTAAAGGTAAAAGGTAGGTTTGAATCTGATGGAGTCAGGGATTTCCGGAAAATAAGGACAGTTTGTGAGGTAGCAGTTGCGATAGTTTCATACTACAATATGTTTCAGCGAATGCTACCATGGCTCTATCGTGGTGTAACGCATGGTTGAGCCATGAAGAAAACTATATATAGAGATGTCATTCATAAAGTTAGCGGTAAGGTATTTGTCCGTCAAGATTACCCCCTTGCAATTTCATGAAATTCAGTTCACTTGTAAAGTAAGTTTTCTGTGCCGTAACAAAGGCTAATAACGTAGACGCCCCTGTTTTTTTATTTCCTCTTTTCGGCTTTTAAGTTAAGGCTGACTTTGGTAGACTTTGGTCTTCTCTTATGATGTGTCTCAAAAATCTCGATCAACGGTCAGTCGCCACCTCCCTTAGACGGTGAATGTCTGTGCGGGAAAAGATGATCTCGATATGGTATTCATGGAAACTTCTCCGCCATCACTGTTCAACTACGTTTAGACACTTTTCAACCTGCCACTTCTCGAAGCGTAGGCGGCCGTTGGGACAATGATTGTATTGAAAAGGTTGATTTTAATCTCCAGGCTAATGGATTTGTTGAGATAACTCTGCCAAAATAGATTTACTTTTCTATTTGTTTAAGATCTGTATGACTAGTATGACCGTATGACCGATCTTGATGGGGGGGGGGGATGCTGGATGACCTGCACCCAATATGCATAGCTTTGTGTGCGTCTTTTTTTTTTCCCGTCATCTTGTGTGTATACATTGAATGGTATTTCAAAGTAATGCTATATTTCTGCCTAATTCAACTCGATTTGATTTACGCCATGGGAACCCAAATGCAGCCTGTTTAATTTTTTTTTATGTCATCGTCGATGGCTAGAAGAAAGAGAAATGGGTATAAGATCTCACCCGTCTCGATATTTGCAGAACGAAAATCTGTTCAGTGCTTTAAATGCCTTTAGGAAGCAGCTGAGAAACTTTCCGTAAGGAGCTTTTCAACAGATTCTAATAAAATATTTTCAACTCAATGTTTCTAAATTCAATCATGTAACATTTTTAATCTATATAAAAAGTATTGATAAATGTCAAAAGCAATACGTCGAACTAGAATCGAAAACCAGTTTCGGGTTTCACCATGAAGTAAAGTAATTTTTAGTTTATTGAGCAACAAAGGACAAACACAATAAACTATATACATAGATAGTTTCCTAAGGGGGTGGGCACCTAGAGCTTACCGCACCGAGTGACACCGACCCCATTGACGCCACTGGCCAAATGTTCTGTGTTCTATATATTTAATTAAACTTTTCCAGGCATAGAAAGAAATATCAAGTATCGATATGCACTTTAAAATTCACTGTACCTTCACTTTTCGTACTCTCTCCACTTCTCTCCCTTTTATTCTCCCTCTCCTTCCCTTTCTCTCTCTCTGCATCTTCTTCTCCCCCTCTCTCTCCCTTTCCTTCTCCTCTCCTACCCACTCTTTCTTTATATTCTTCTCCCTCTTCTTCCCTCTGTCACCACACCAAGTGGATGAGACACGAGTAAGAGAGTTGGGTCTGTGAATGAAAACTTCCCGGTAAGTTCCATTAGTGACGTTACGCTCTACACTTCCATGAATGACTTCATAGAACTTCTCTTTGGTCCATTCATTAACACTTTCATTGGTAGCCATTCACAAATCTATTCAAAGTGTTGACCAAATATTTATCCGTTCATCTAGCAATGAACTAGAGCATCTAAAAAACATTCAACATAAATTTGAAATGATTTTGGTTTGGACTTACGAACTTTAAGATGCTATCACTGGCATCAGGTATATTCGGGTAAAAGGATGAGAAGTATATTTGCAATATATAGGAATATTGATATTAATTAAATATCTTTGCAATCGAAATGTATTGTCGTTTTTCAGGACCCAAAACTTCATAAGTTTGTTCTATTGTATATGTTGAGTAGATGACAATAGCTTTGGAATTGAAATCTACTAGGCTACACCTAAACAATAGTTTCCAGTTTATGTTGACTGTTTATATAAAAATTTAAATAGTGCATTGATGTATGTTTGATAGTTAAATTACATGAAATGAAGAGCTCTCTCACTCTTTCCCTCTTTCTCTCTCGTTATTGCAACAGTTTACAACTCCCTCTTTTTCTTTCTCTCTTGCTATAACAGCTTACATCTCTCTCTCTCAAAGCTCTTTCTCTCTCTGGTTACTCAGGTTACTGTAACAGCTTTCATCTCTCTCTCTCTCTCTCTGATTACTATTATAGCTTGCGTTTCTTTCTTTCTTTCTCTCTCTCTCTCTCTCTCTCTCCCTATCGGACTGCTTAACAAGCTTACAGCTTTCTCTGGTTCCTGTGCTCGGATATGATAGATTGCAATAACGAATTAGGGACGTAAAAGTGAAGATTCATTTTTGTTTTGTGTATTTCGGGTTGTTGTTTTTTTTTTATAGCGACAATGACGTCATAATAAAAACAAAGACTAAGACTCGTTTCTGTTAGCGTTCTTGGAGACAGTCAAGTTTGGCTAATCGAGAAGCTTTCGGACATTTATTTGGTTAGTGATATAGACGTATTTCCTTTATTGCCGGATTAAATGAATGACTCTTGATGGTCTCATTTCTTGCTGCCCTTTCGTCTGTGTTTAGTTGGTTAGCTGGAAAAGTGGAATTAGTTGTTACTAGTTT
>JADKLZ010000130.1:29585014-29598864 GCA_021533235.1 Biomphalaria straminea | reverse complement strand
ACAACACCCCTACTTAATGTCACAGCACCCTTACAAACTGTCACAGCGCCCCTATAAACTGTCACAACACCCCTAAAAACTGTTATAGAACCTTTAGGATGAAAGTCAAGGGGAAGATGATGAGGATGATGTACTAGATCTAAATTGTTTCTCCTGTCTTCAGTTGTGGTCTATAAGCTTTAGTGCGCAATTGCAGTAATCTAACCTTTAACTTTTACCATTTTAATTCCAAGATCATCATTATAACATGTTATTGTTTTTTTCAACCATTTTTAGCTAACCCTTTGAATGCTGTAACGAATTCTTACTGAAATAAACTTAAACAGACTTCTTTTACAGTTGGTTGGTGACACGATCCCTCCAGGAGATGCACAAATTGAACTTGAAAGTAAACGTAGGTAGAAATACAAGTACAATGAGAATGGAAACCAAATATAACTCACTACAAATACACGTCTCTTGCTTGTCTCCCTTTTCCAACTTTCACACCAGTATTAATCCACTTGAATTACGCCAGACCACCTCGTGATTTCATCAGAAACTCTTTGGCCTACGCAACCAAAAAATCCGCCCAATTTTCCTCTTGGTTACATCAACAACACGCAAATACACTCCATAACACTTTTCAAATTTACTAAGTGGCAACAAGTTCACTGAAGAGTTATGTATGGCTCCTTCTGTCTCGGAAGACAATGGATGCGCCGAGATGAATCACTAGCTTTGGCTACGTCTTGAGACAGCAGAATCTAGAGTGGTTGATCAAGCCAATTCTGGATCGGCATAGTTTGCCACATTTCGTGCATTTATATTCTTCAGTTTTAGGGCTGGCTGACAGCAGGGCAGTTTTCTTTTTCATTCTCTTGGCCGATGCAGCTTCATTTCTTTTGCATTCAGCAAAGTTTGTACCAGCACGCACAGTCTGTCTTCATGCTGTTCGGTCTTCGGCTATCTCCTCCAACATACTTTGGTCGATGCACGTTGCCTTCATGTCTCGCTTGCAGACATCTCTGTAAGTAAATCTTGGGCGGCCCTTGGGTCTGGCTCCCTCTGCTAGCTCAGCGTACATGATGTCTTTCGGGATTCTTCCATCTGGCATGCGCGTGACATGACCCAGCCAGCGTAGTCTTCTCTGTTGAAGGAGAGCATAGATGCTGTGCATGTTGGCCCGTGTCAAAACGTCCTGGTTGGTGACACGATCCCTCCAGGAGATGCACATTATGCGTCGCAGGCAACGTAGTTGGAAGCTATTTAATCTGTGTTCTTGTCGCATGTAAGTTGCCCAGCTCTCACTGCCATAGAGGAGTGTGCTTAGGACGCATGCATTGTAGACAAGGATTTTTGTTGCCGTGGTCAATTTGGTGTTTTCCCACACACGCTTAGAGAGTTTTGCCATTGCTGAAGATGCCTTCCCTATTCTTTTTGTAAGCTCATTGTCTAAGTCAAGGTTGCTGGCTATCGTTGTTCCCAAGTATGTGAACTCCTGCACCACCGTAAGTGTGTGATTTCCGATGTATATCACTGGTGTTTCTGAAACATCTTGTTCCAGGATTTCAGTCTTGGAGAGACTAATTGTAAGTCTAAACTCCTGACAAGCAGCTGCCAGTGCATTCACAAGCCTCTGCAATCCTTCTTGTGAATGAGATATGAGTGCGGCATCGTCGGCAAACAGCAGTTCTCTAATCAAGATACGCCGTCTCTTCGTTTTGGCTTTAAGGCGTGCTAGGTTAAAAAGCTTCCCATCAGATCTACTGTGGATATATACTCCATCTTCCAGGGATTTGAAAGCGCTGGTGAGTACAACCGAAAAGAAGATGCTAAATAGTGTTGGAGCCCGAACACATCCTTGTTTTACTCCGCTCTTGATGGAGAATGGCCTGGAGGCGGAACTGTCAAATTGTACGGTGCCCTGCATATTTTCATGAAATGTTGACACTAGTTTCCGTAGCTTGTTTGGACAGCCGATTCTCTCTAATGCAGCAAACAAGCCGGTTCTGCTGACAAGTTCAAACGCCTTGGTCAAGTCAAAGAAAGCTATAAAGAGGGGCTGCCTTTGTTCTCTGCTTTTCTCCTGTAGCTGCCGCAGGGAGAAGATCATATCTGTTGTGAATCTACCGGCTCTGAAGCCACACTGCGATTCTGGGTAAACTCGTTCCGCCAAGATCTGCAGCCGCTTCAGTATTACTCTGGCATAAGCCTTCCCAACTGTGCTAAGAAGTGAGATACCTCTATAGCTGTTACAGTCGGTGCGGTCGCCCTTATTTTCGTAAATTGTTACAATGTTGGCATCCTTCAATTCTTGGGGGACCATTCCTTGCTCCCAGCACAAACTTAGCAGTTCATGGAGTGGCTTGATTAGGGCATGCTTCCCAGCCTGAATGACTTCAGCAGGAATACCATCTCCTCCGGGTGCTTTCCCGTGTGCAAGCATATCAATGGCTGTGCTCAGTTCTTTTACAGAGCGTGTTTCGTCTAATTCGCACAAAACTGGAAGTGGTGGGAAGTTAGATAAAGCAGTTGGCGAGATGACATTTTCAATCTGATAAAGTTCTGCATAGTGCTCCACCCAACGCTCTATTTGCAGTGCACGATCATTAATGATTGAGCCATCTTTTGACTTAAGTGGGGCGCACTTGCTGGTGTGAGGTCCAAAGGCTTTTTCATGTCCTCGTAGAGTCCTCTAATGTTACCACAGTCGGCACAGGATTGGATGTTTTTACATAGGTCCTGACAATATTTGTTTGCGCACTCTCTTGCTATTCGTTGGGCATCGTTTTGAGTAGATCTGAGCGCTTGTAAGTTGCTAGGGGTGGGCTCCTTCTTGTATTTTAGCATGGCTGCTCTCTTGTTTCTGGTAGCAGTTTCCATTTCTTGCAGACTTGCTTCAAACCAGTCTTCATTTTTCTTTGTTTTGTTGCCAAAGACCAGTGATGATGTTTGGTACATAGTATCACGTATGAGCGTCCAGGTTTTTTCTACCTCAGTCACTGAAAAGTTTTTGAAAGCTTCCTCTAATTTCTTTGTGAATTCGAAGCTAAGATCAGCATTCTTTGTGTTTGCAGTATTCAGGCAGAGTAATACCAGACTACGAAACCACGAGAGATGTGCAGTATTTTATAAATGTGACTCACCCACAAAGTATTGATAGGATAGGCCAAATTTTGGAATAATATAAATTTAATGACACACAAGTCACAAGGTGTTAATTTCCTAAAAGCTATTGCTATCTTTCTAGTTAAATCTTTATTGAATAAAATGTTGAATACATTTTATAACTTTTATTGTTATTTAAAATATTTAATCATCAACAAAGAAAATATCAGTTAAATATAAAATTTGATATTTTGTATGAAACTGGCATACCTGTTAGATATTCTCATGTAGTAGATAGCTTCACTTATATAAAATGTAAAAACTAGAGAAATAATTGTGTTTATTATATTTACAATGATCAGCAAAAGTCAAGCTGAGAAAATATACAACAGTGCTTCTATCATGTGATGACATTTCACCGATAACTTTTAAGATTGAAATTTCGTTTTTTATTTCCCTTTTTTTCTATGAACTATAAACATTTGTTTTAATATCGTTTCACATTAATATTAACAAAAAAACAACAGTCAGAGTTATTTATATATCATACAAGAATGTTAAAATAATTCAGTTGATCTACTTGTTTTTGGTTTAGACCCAAATTTTTCCAAATTTTTTCCATTTTACATTTCTGTCACAAAGAAAATGTCAGGCCCATTTGAACCCAAAAACAAAAATAAAAATTCGATTTTTTTTTTCTATTCAGCTTGGAGTCTAGGAAAAAAGAAATCTTGTCATTAGAGCGCTGAGTCACTGTGGAAGATCTCACACACTGTAGCCTGGAGATTACGGTCATGTCAGGAAAGCGCGGGCCCAACTAATGGCTAAGAAGATTTTGATATTTGGTGACAGAATTTTTATTTCAAATAATATTTGTGTCTAATGTTGACAGAGCCTTATTAAAAGTTGAGCTCGTATTTTGCTGGACCAAGAGCTTAGAAAACTTTTCTTTTTAAATAGGAAACAGCGAGGAGACTGCTTGCACGACCTAGTGCACGTTGTCTATCCTGGTATTTTAATTTTTATGTTGGTTGCATTAGTATATAAATGTTTTAACATTTAATAAAATATAACTTTTAAAAAATCTTATTATTTCTTTGCTAAACTCTAAATATAAAAAAAATCTTGTCAGCCAGTAATGTTGACTATTGATAATTCCGACAAACTCTCAGGGGGGGGTCTGATAACCTCCCCGTGCGCCATCAAGTGGGGGCCCCAAAATGGGTGTTTTGTTACATTAAATACTAAATATTACGCAAAAATGCAGATCCCCCAAATGATGGCAAATTCAAAGCTACGCCACTGCACATTTTTTAATTTGACATCAGCTACAAAAGCGTTTCAATGTTGAAACACTTTCAAGAAATTGCTATATTAGATTTTTTTTGTCTAGAAACGAACAAAGAAATATTACAGATGTTTGAAAAACAGGTGCGTAGATTCGTGTCATTAATGTGTACTGTAGTAGGCCTATCTATATTATTTGAAATTGGTAGGCTTAAACTGTTATTGTTTAAAGTATGAGAAAGCTGAAATCATATATTGTATTTTTATATCAAATAATTTCGTTTTTTTTTCGTCTGTTGTTTTTTAACTTAAAAGTCTAAGAGAATTTCTTATTAGATCATACATAAATCTACAATTTTATTGACATATACGGTTATTGGTTAAAGTCTTTGAAGTACAGCTAACCTTTAGTAATTCGACGTTGTCTGTAACCAGACACCCCCACCCCTCGTCTCATAACCCTCGGACTATCAACAATCTATTGTATTTAAAAAACAACAACGCTACAGAAAGAAAACACAGCACCGAGCGCCGTCGTGATCTACTTATTGTGTTCTTTATGTTTAAAACAAGATACTAAATCAGGAAGCGAATCGGAACAATCAATAATGATTTGTTACTAATCTCTTAGACATTCAAAAAGATGACGTCACCAGACAAGAAAAATTCTGAGCCACCATTTTTTATCTGTATTTATTTTTGAAAACAGAATTATATATATGTATATATACTATATATATATAGTATATAAAAGGGTCTGTATTTAAAAGTAAGTTACTGCTGTCTTTTTCTGACACCTAACTACACAACCCATTTTTACACAGCTCTATAGAGGGATTTAACGATACAAAGTTTAACAGAGTAGTCTACACTTTTGTTACACTGTGATTTTAAAGATGCAGTTTACATTCGTTGAGAAATAAACACAGAAAATAAAATACATTGCAATATGGAGAAATGTGGAAGGGTTGTAATGTAACCTAAAGAAAAACAGAAGAAATTAAAATGCAAAAGATTAGGAAAGATTCCGAAATAAAAATGAAGAAGGTGAAGGACGAAAGATCACTTAAATTTAAATTTTGACATTTAAATACTCCCCCCCCTTTTCCCCATTAAGACAAATTTAGTGTGTGCCAAAACAAGCAATAGAAAAAAAAATACTTTTTTAAAAAGAAAGCTTATCTAAGGGAAAGAACCTCTAATTACTGCCACTTTAATGAAAATGGCAGGGATTAGCTCCCAATAAGCCATAAAAAATCAAATTAATTAGTTGTAATTGGTTAATTAATTGGTTAATTTTTGGATTGACTCGTGTCTTGTCATCGACTATGAACAATATGCAAAATTTCAACCTAGATAGAGAATAGGAAGTGGGAAAATAATGTGTCTAAATGTAACAAGGGGATTAAATTCATATATACATTCACATGTCTCATTAAGTAGCATTTATTCCCATTGTTTCGAAATCCAAGAAAATAATTAATAACCTACAATCAATTTACTAATTGGTTAATTTTCGGGATTGATTCGAGTGTTGTAAGGCTCAATTAATAAATGAACAAAGTTTAAATTTGATCGTAGAACGGTAAATGGAAGAAAAAATCATGTTCAAATTTTTACCAGACAGACAGAATGAGTTGATATAAGCTTAGTACAAAGTTGAGTAATCTGAATATATTGGTACATTTGTCTAAAGACATTCCAATTCAAGTGGTATACCTTTTTGTATAAGCAATAATGCCAATACCCACAATTCAGTTAGGAATCATACTATTTTCTTCAAAGTCAATGTTAACTTCGTAACAGAATTAAACGACTTAAAGTTGTTTCCAATAAACAAACAAATGTTTCATAATATCTTTTTCTCATTCAACACATGATACACATTACACTTCTAATATAAAACTATAAACATTGATTAATAAAAACTACCATCTAGTTATAGGTCCATTATTTAACAATAAATAGATCTAACATTTACTTTTTTTTTGACCTCCTAAGTAGCAAAGTCTGAAAGCAGTGACCTATCTCTGGACTTTTGGCTGTTTATCGCTCAATGGAAAGAACACCAACAACAAGTTCCCAAGTGGGCTGGCCCAATTGGTCATGAGTTATTGGCCCACACGCTATGAACACTTCGCGCCATTAATGCTACACCACTGCCAGCATGTTTTAAAGAAAATAAATTATAAACAATTGAATACGCGACTTTCAAAAATACATACAAGTCTTATTATATTTTTTTTTTTGGATTGTAAAGAAAAGCGCGAACAAAATATTAAATCTTGTTTGTTTTACTGGACTGTGTCATACATCTTAGAGTTCTATATGAAGTATGCATTTTGTTTATTCATGCATAAGATCTTGGGTGTGTTTTATGCATCAAACTATTGATGATCATGAAATAATTATTGTTTTTCATTCAAACACGAGAGTTATATATTAATATTTATTCAAGCCCTTTTCAAAATAATTGAGGCAAGCTGTTCAAAACGAGGTTATCCTTTCAAGACGAGGGCATCAACCAAAAATTCTTTAATACTTTTATCGCAATCATGATTTTTGTTTCAAATCGCTCAAGCTGACAGATCGACACTGGAAGAGAAAAGCCTGGTGAATTGAAAGATTGCCTATACGTCAAAGCAGTCAATCAAGTCTTCACCTAATTTAACGGTCGATAACTCGATCTTTTTTCTTCTTGCCCCTTCATATTTATTTTCAACAACGAAGAAGAAGGGGCATTACTGTACAAGAAATTGTCCAAATATTGTTAACTCCAAATGTTAAAGGGAGGCAACTTAGAAGGCCAGAGACTCGTTAACTTGCATTGACAAAATTGTATCAGGAGATGGCAAGCTAGCGATGGCAAATGTCGGGACAGTTTTTAAAAAAAAAAAAAAAAAAACTATGATTATTTTGATTACACATGATGGAAACATTCGCAAGGTAGAAATATTATAGGATTAAAAAATATTTTTTTTTGTTATCACCTTCACTATTGTAGATATCCAAAATGTAAAGTCAATATAGCGCACCGTATTATATAGCAGAGGTAGTACATTTTAATTCAGTTCATGGGCCTCTTTACAAGCCCTACCATATTAGGGGATCTCCCCCTCCCCCTCCGGACTCAGCCTGATAGGTCTGGCCGAAAGGCATATTTGTAAGCCACTAGCATAATTAAACCCACAGTAACCGTGAGAGCTTTCTTGCTCTGCGCTGTTCGCAATGCAATAATATTTGAAGCCTTAAGAACTTTTCCATTCACTTTGCTAATAATTTGGCGCTGATTTGCATATATATTATGTTTGAAGAGTGCGAGCGTTCTGTCGTCAAGTTCATTATGATGTGTTACAAAATGAGTTTATCAGGTCTCAAACTTATGTACGACAACTCATTCAAACAAATGACACATCGTAGGTGATCACGTTCGCTTTGCCCTTGTTCCGATTTCACTTCTGCTCTTCTTCAAATATCTTCCTTCATTTGAAATATTGAATCAACTAGCATTTAGATGGGCGTTTGAAAAAAAAATTTAACAAACAAAAATAACCAATGTATAACTTTGAAATTGGTTGGAAATTTCGAAAGTAAATACACACTTATTGATATAGATTTAGAAATTAAAATCAAATCAATTTCAGTTCTGATGTAACAACTTAAAATCCAGATGTTAACAAAAACAAATAGATTTTCTAGCTACGGTTTTTTGAAATAAATGAAACAAATAGTTCTATTTAATGCTTATTTGATGTCTACATCTAAAGCACGTTTGAGTCACTTGCTTTACATGGTAAACAAATGACCAGGCATGCGTTTGATGCGTAGTCGGCATGAGTTTTTGGTTGTGATGACCAAGTAGTAAGGCATTTGACTTGAGTACAAAGGGTCACGTTTTCGAAACTCTGTCAAGGAGGACATGTCACTAGCTCCACCCACGTTAACTACTTAACATAAACATCTGAAATAAACTCCTTTGTTCCACAAAACAGGCAGGCCTATTCATTCTGCTATGGCTTGCAGCTGGTCAGTAGGGCTTAATGCCTCAAAGTCAGTAGGGCTTAATGCCTCAAAGTTAGTAGGGCTTAATGCCTCAAAGTCAGTAGGGCTTAATGCCTCAAAGTTAGTAGGGCCTGTGACAAGTAGGTCAAAGATGGTGGCCGTTTAGGTGTCTAGGGGAATTAGATATTTTGAGGACCTTAACTTGCACATAAGGACTACAGGCACAATGTTATAAATGCAGGCAACAAATACTTTTTATGTAAAACATATGTACAGTTTAATAATAAGAATGAAAATAAGTAAAAGGTAAAAAGCTGTACAGTGTTAGGGCGGAGCCTAATTATTTACATAGATGGGACTATCATCATAAGAAATGAGAAACAAGTGGTCTGAGTGTCATAGGCTTTGTTGCTTAGCTTTGAGTCCTATGCTGCTCTGACGAGATCGGCGTGACTGATGCTGAGTTGTCTGTGGGTGGCCTGGCTTGATCGGTCCTAGCGCACGGGACAGTCCAACTATAGATAGCTGCAGGGGCGGACCTTCTGGCATGCGGTTGTTGGTCGGACTCTTCTGAGTAGTGAGTAAGGCTGGTATCTCCAGATCTGGTATCAGCAGACTGGTATCAGCGTTACGAGGTTAGGGCTTCCAAGTAGGAGTAGCCTGTAATAAAAGCTGCAACGAGATTCGTAGATCGACTTAGCCACAATGACGACACTGGGAGGTAGACGCCTTTTCGTGAAGGACATCTTCAGAATGTTTAAATAGAAACTGTAATCTAGTTTCATAATAGTAAGGGGAGTTAATCAATTAAGTATTACATCTCATCAGGGGAGACAATAATATAATTAATAAAATAGTGAAGTCTCAAAAGGGGAGACAACCGATAGTAATATAATAATGATGCGAAGAAACTATAATTTAGTTTTGCAAACATCAAGGGAGCTAATACATGATATTAATTGAAATAGTAGAAATTGTATTTCGTCAAGGGAGACTACAAGTAGCGTTAAATTGTAAGACGCACCTTGTCACGGTGATGTCATTACGAGCCGCTTGGATAGAGAAATGAAAGGGGAAGGGGGGGAGGAATGGCTGACGGTCAGTGACCAAGTCGCTATTGTTTACATTTGGCCGTTGGGCCCGAACAATAGAGCACGCTTGAATGGAGACAGGGCTCGTTCAAGGAACGTAATCTCTAGAAGTTGAAATTAAGTACAAGGGGAAATAATTCATGTCTATTCTGAGCGCAGGGTCAATGCGCCATTTAAAATCAAGGTGATTAACCGAGATAAGATAATGATATGATAAGACAAATAAGATAATGTTTACATGGTTTTACCTAAGTAATAAGCCTGGCCGACAGGCCGATAAAATAGAATATAGAAATAGTTACTTCATTCATTGTCACGGAATGAGTATAAATATATACTTGGCAATAATACATGTTACATAGATATCATGATAGTTCCCGGTCAAGGAATTTATCAATAATAATAGTGAGCTCGTGGCGAGCGGTAAATTAATAGTAGCTAAAGAGCTAAATACATGTGGCAAGAATTGTTATAAATTCTAGTCCAGATAAAGTGGATGACTTTGACTATTTAGTCGTACACGTCATGATAATAAAATATAATACATAAAGTGACTACTTACATAATCCAAGATAAGAATTACACAAATATGTACACAAATATAATGCACTAAATAAATGCACAAATATATAAATACACACAGTAAGAGGCCATTAAACACAAACCATATGAAAGCTTACCACCAGTCCAATATTATGAAAGATATGAAACGAATATAGCGAAAGCTCGTAAAGCTCAGAGAAGTATATCCTTTCAGCTCCTCAAAATGAAATGAAAATAAGACCATTCGCCATGTGTAGTTAAAAAGGCTAAGTTGGACAGGAACAGGGATGGGCTTGCCATTACGCATATCCTGTCGCGTGGTCAAGGAGGCGGGGCTTCCCAGGTGTTTAGATCGTCCGCCATGCCTAGGAGAAGATTATCACTTGACCTTGCCGTGCGTTTCATGTATTGACATAAGGATGGGCCCTTATCGAATGATATCGCCAATATGGTCGGACGACAGACCGTTTGTCTTACGTGACAGGGATTAGCTGCGCGAGACAGACCTCGTTGTCGATTTGGAGAGGGTCCATTTGAACTGACCCGTTCCCCGAAGGGGGGGTGCGGCAGGATGTTAGGTCAAGATATTCAGAGGCGTGTTTATCCTTGTCGATAAAGAATGTGCTAGACGGGTGCCAGATTAAGAAATTACATCGTGACACGGATGCCTAGAGGAAAAGGGGGTGGTGGTAATAGCTTTAGATAGTCATAAGGGCCAAGCTAATGTGATAAAATAAGATAGCAAAAAAATAAATTATTTAAATGCCTAGACCGAGTGATACCTTAAGTGGGCGAAATTTATTTTTGTCACAGGGCCTAATGCCTCAAAGTCAGTAGGGCTTAAAGCCTCAAAGTCAGTAGGGCTTAGTGCCTCAAAGCTCCCTTATAAACCTAATGAGTGGCCTACTGTAGGTCATAGTTCAACCTTATGGTTCAACTACAGTCGTTCTCTGAATGTCACCACGTGGTACAAAAAAGTGAAAACTTGGAATGACAAACAAAATGGAACAAATAAAAAGGAAGTGATCAATAATAGTTTGCTTTAGCTTCTTTATGGAAACAGTGAATGATTAGATCGTTAATGAATATGAATTGATTTTTTACGCCAACGTTACATATGAAGTGAGGTACTCGCCGAATGGCTAAATGTAAGCATAATTAGTAAGTTTTCAATCAAATGCCGAAAACAAATGTTACCAAACGATGACAGAAGTAGATATCCTCAGATATTATACAAGATCCACTTGTTTATAATATATAGCAATAAGATAAGAAGTATCATACATAGGACTTCTCCACAGTCGAATTTCACGTCCAGATTCTGTTTACAAAGCTTATATCAATTCATTGTGTGTGGTAAGACGTTTGTACACGTTATTTCTCTCACAACCGATTTCGGATCAAACTGAAAATTTCTACAATTATATCTATTTTTTTATCTGACAAAGCAAGAATTAATAAAAACAAACAAAAAAAAAACAAACAATTAGTTAATTAACTATTGGTAATTAATTATTTTGTTTGGCATCTCGAACAACGGAAAGAACTAGTACTTCACGGCTAAGTCGAATTCGTCCCCATTATTCTTTGTAGAGAGAAATGTTTGAAACTAACTACAAAACCTTCCACTTTCATAAGCATTTCCCCGGCACAGTGGTTAGTATGTTGGTTTAAGGAGGCTTTAGCTTTTGAGTTTGAATTCAGGTAATTCCCCTTTTTTAATGAATGCATTTAAATAGCCATCATCCAACTTCTCTAGTGATAGGATCAGAGCTTATTTTTTATTACATCCAATTGCACTAAAAAAACATTGATAAAAATATTTCTAATCACACTGATTTATCATTATTAGTCTAACTCTATTGCAAATTTAATAACACGACTGATCCAAACTAATTGATATAAGTACGCTTTATATAAGCTTTTGTTATTAAAAAATATTTTTTTAAGTTTTTCTTTTTTTTTTTTTCACTTTTTTTCATACACTGATTGTTAAAATTTCACACACTTGTTTACAATCTTTAAAAATGTGTTTAAAATCTTTTCATTTCATGTTCACAATCTACTTTATCTTTGTAATGTTGAAAACATAGACATATATATGTCTATGGTCGAGAAGCCTTACAGTTTTCCGTACAGAATGTTGACTACGATAATTGTGAGTTGACAATTGGAGCATGTCTTTCCACCCAGAAAAATGTCAGTTATTAAGAGTAACAAAAAAACTAAAACAAATTAATTCCACTTATCTTATTCATGGTAAACCAGTAACACAGACTAAAAACGCAAAATACCTAGGTGTTATAATAAATGAAAAACTGTCATGGAATCCCCATATTGATGAAACTATAAAAAAATCAAACAAAGCATTAGGGTTTATTAAAAGAAATTTCTATAAATCAAATAAGAACATAAAACTAAAATGCTATTTAACCTTGGTTAGGCCAATAATAGAATATGCATCCTCTGTTTGGGACCCCTCGACTCAAGAAAACATTAAGAAACTAGAACAGACACAAAATAGAGCAGTGAGATTCATAACAAACGAATATTCACATTTCACTAGAGTAACACCTTTAGTAAAAATCACTAAATTTAGAAAGCCTTCAGGATAGAAGACTTAAGAGTAAAGTAGCAATTATACACAAAACACTGAACCATAATCTCCAAATACAAAAACAAAACTTAATAAAATGCTCAGAAAGACACAAAGATAAAGGCACATTCCTCATCCCATATGCTAGGACAAATCTGTACAAATGCTCTTTCTTCCCTAGTGCCATTAGAGCATGGAATGGTTTGCCTGAGCTAGCCAGGAAAACCAGTGACTTGGCAGAATTTAAGTCACTGGTAAATATGCATGACTGAATGCATGACGCGTAGGACGTAATCATCTTCTTTTTTTGAAGTAACGTCTGTATTATATAAGATAAGATAAGACAGCTAGCTTCAAATGATTAATCCAAACAGAAAGAGCACAAGCGTATTCCAATAGAATGAGTTGATCCATTCGAATACCTTTCTTATATATATCAATAAAAGGGAAACACGTCTACTGTGACCACTGTCTCTACAAAAATACGTCCGCAAACTAGTTCTGACTTGAAATGAACTGTCTTCTAAGACGTAATCATCTTCTTTTTTGATGTGGTGTCTGTATTTTATAATACAAGATAAGATCTTATAAGAAATTTAATATCGATACTTAACAATAGTTGTTTTTTTTTTAATGACGACTAACTTTTTTTTCATCGTCTGCTCAAGTTAAATATGTTTATCTTTACAGAGAAGGTACAAGTCACTGATAAAAAAAACACAAAAAAACTCAGAACTTTTTTTTTACCTTGGTCATTAAATAAGAAACTACAATCCAACTTTTTGATTTCAATGAAATGTTTGAGTGAGATTGGGCTATGAACGTGCATATCTTTTATTATCTTTGTAATATTTTGTTATGTGCAATGCACTATTGTAAAAACTAATTTCCTCCAGGATAACAAAGATTATTATTACTATTATAAACAAGATCATTTCTATTATACAGTTATAAAAGAATATAAAAGATTTAAAAAAAAAAGAAATACAATTAAAATACTTATCTTTGGTGTTCAGAATATGCAATCGTATTATTAGTGAGATAAATCTAACTATAAATGATCCCACTGCTGCAACCATGATGATAAACATAAACGATATTTACAAAAACTCCTAGTGTTAGCTATAAACGACAAATCAACAATTTATTATTACGCCATCTTGGTTGATAACAACAATTACAAGGGATGTTACTCCCAAGCACTGAGTGTACAGCCTATATAACACACACATCAACACACT
>JADKLZ010000130.1:29544067-29558636 GCA_021533235.1 Biomphalaria straminea | reverse complement strand
GCAGCATACCGCACGGCCAGGCAGCATATCGCACGACTAGCAGCATACCGCACGGCCAGGAAGCATTCCGCATGGTCAGGAAGCCAGTCTTCTCCAACCTCAGGATGAATCAAGAAATACAATGCTCCTTTTTTTTCCACATTTTTTTCAGCAGAACTTTATTCTTAGACTTTTTTTTTAATTCATAAGATTTCTTTTCAGGTTAACTATATAGGCCTATATATTTAGGCAAAGGCCCCGAGATTGTTTCTAATACATATAATACTATCATGTAAACTCAAGTGTTGTATGAATATAAGCTATATTCCGTTTGGATATCGATAATGTCTATGTAATGCACTATTCTAAATTGAAAATGAAGTTATTACAAATATTAAACTACATTCAATGGGAGCTACCCTATTTGCAGTCGTAGTCGACGTTTTAGGACGAGTATTCTTTTGTGTAAAGCAAGAGATAGGATGTAAAGCAAATTTCTTTTTCCTTTTTAGGATTGGAAAAGATACGAAAGAACAGAGCTAGGCTTAGCGCTTAGCTCAATATGAATCTATAATCTATTTAAGTTTTTAATTTCTTTTGGTCTAAACTTCTAGGCCTACATAAATTACGTAGGGTAAATTACATAATCTGCAAATACAAAACCACTACTTAATAAAACACCCAGAAAGACATAAAGATAAAGGTACATTCCTTGTTCCCTATGCTAGGATACATTTGTACACACGCTCCTTCTTCCCTAGTGCATGGGATGGGCTGTCTTAGTCAGCCAAGATTTGACAGAATTTAGATTATTGATTAACATGCATGTCGATATATCGACCTAGGAACAAGCTTAGGATGTAATCATTTTTTTTTTTTTTTTGAAGTAACGTCTCTATTTTATCAGATAAAGATGATAAGAGAGACTTATAATAGCTGTTTTTTTTTTAAATTAGGCTATGTGTTAAGGAATGCTACCTAAATCAGAAAGGAAATGTCTCTCTACAATACGATTTCACACACACACACACACACACGACCATAGGTTTGAAATATACGTTCGAAGACTGAAGGAGGCCTACAACAACAAAGAAGCGATATTTTAATAAGGTGATATATTTGTTTTTAATTTTTCGCATTGAAGATTCATGGTTGCATAAAAGGCCAAACAATAACACTGAATGACAGAATCACGTCTCGTCTAAGGGTAGATAGATCTACCTAGAATGGCTAGATCTAGATAACACATTATTTAGTGAACACTTAGCCTCTTGAATCAACATACATGACTAACATGATCATCATCTAGATCTAGCTAGTTCTAATCTATATCTACTAATAGTACTAAGACAGTAGCCTACTACTACTAACTACTACTACTCAGTCAGAGACTCCAGTGTCAGTACACTACATGTAGTATGTACTGATCATGTAGTAGTGATGTACAGACTGTCTGAGACTCTCTAAATTAGTGAGTCTAAAATTCTGTTACACTATGATATTTAATATAATTAAATATCTTCTAATCCAGATCTTGAAATTGAGTTCAAACTGAGACTACAGAAAGTGAAGTGTTAAACTTGAAGAACTTAGAAAATGTAATCAGTTAATCAGCAATTTAACCAACAAAAAAATGCATTTTTTTCTGACTACCAAGAGCATTATTTCATTGTCATTATGCACTAGAAAACTGATTGACAAGTTATCAATATGTGTGCGCAAAAAATCTCACTATGAAACTTTAGGAGTGACCCGCACAGCCACAAAAAGTGAAATCCGCCAAGCTTTTCTTAAGTTATCCAAGCAATGTCATCCAGATAGAAGTAGCGGAAAGGGAGACAAATCCAATAGAGAGCATCACAAAAAATTTGTGCAGATCAATGAGGCATATTCAGTTCTGAGTAAACCATTAACCAGGAGAGACTATGATTCAACCTTGGATGCAGAGCGCTACGTAGCTAGTCGCATGAAGTCATCTGCTTATCGCACACATTCTTATGGAAATAACTCTGATCCTGGCCATACATATTATAGAAATATTTACAATGAAACTTATTGGAATGATTACAGTTATGGTAAAAAGGAAACTTTCGGCTCAATGACAGAGATTTTTTGGGCTACATTTACTGTGACTACAGTTATAATTGTAGGCATTCTGTATTACATGAACACTTTCATATCAGACCCTAAATTGAAAAAGCTGCGTACAAATTTGACTCAAGAAGAAGTAGACAAATATGATTTAATAATGACTTCAACACATGAAGGCAGCACTGTTTATTATTATGCCATTCCAAAAAAGAATGAGCCTAATAGTTTTGAAATTTTGACACTAAAACGTGATAAAGTTGAAGGAGCAGAGCTTAATAGATTATCAGAATTAACAGATGTCTATGGTCAAAGAGAAGAAACTTGATTAAAATTATTAATCATTAGTGTTAAAATTTGATATTTGTATATATATAGTCTGAATAATGTCTACATATTTAGGTATTTTTAATAAATTAATGTGTACAAATAAACAAATTTTATATATTCTATGTTTTTTTTTTGCACTTTTTATGATAGAAATTTTAGTGGAATTGTGCTAACAAAATTTTTAATGCAAGTTTTCAGGATTGATAATTACAACTTGCACATTAAACTTTCAGACATCTGCTGTAACTGATTGAGCAACTCTTCATTTAGCAGACAAGACATTTATTATGAAGATATACATACATATCCCTAGATACCACAAATTGTGTAGTACACTACTTAATATAATAGTTCTATACTCTATCTGAATAGAGTATAATCCAATACAATACAAGCTCTTTCACAAAAATAGATTATATATTCAACTATCTAATGACTTAGAAAGTGACTAAAATACTAACCCACTGTATACTGACTGGTTTCTAACACAACATGTAATCTGAACTGACTTTTTGAGTGACTGATTCTTTTAACATCTATGGACTGCCTTCTACCTTCAATCTAATATTAGCTCAAGAAGTCACTCTAGAACACGAGTGTTGTAAATTTAGCTCACTAAATATGGATTTTGGGGTATACAACTTGTGGAACCATCATTGAGATGGTGACATATTTATTTCATTTTAGAATAAGAATAATAATTATAAGCTGATTAAAGTAAACCTTCAGTTAGACCACTTTTTTTTTTCCAATTATACAACTCCAAATCTTGTGAATAAACTGTACCTAAAACATATTTAATACCTAAAACATATTTAATAGTTATCAAAGTTGAACTAAATTTTTTTTCTCAAGAGGTTTATAGGTTAGGTTAAGTAAAGCTCCTCATCTCAGTAGACAATAGTTAATGAGAATATTAAGGGCACAGACCATTGAATAACATTCGTTACTTTCTCTAAGCAATCTATGCCTGCCAATGAAAAATCTGCAAACTTTCAGTGTTCTCATTAAATATCCAGGTCTCCACCATGAGTCAAAGACTAAACTATTTATCCACCCTGTTCCTTTTCACTGCTGCTTTTTAACTGACAGCTGTCCTTGAAAGTTTGAAGTCTTAATATCCGGAGTGGGAGACAACAATAAAACTAAAAAAAATATATGATATTTGAATGGTGATATTACTATTATATTGTTTTTTTTTCTGTTCAAGCATACATGTATTTTGTTTTGAAATTTGAAACCAATAATTCATACCGGTACTGCGTTTTTTTTTATTTGTTCTTGAAATGTAAAAATTATTATATATTTATGGTCTATTATATTTCTTACTGATAATGTTACTGATAATTCAATGTTAGATTCTAGATTTTCTTTGTTTGCATTAAGTCTAACAAAATAAGTAGGTCCCAGATGCCACTTGTTATACTGCACTCTTCCTTACTATTGGGACTTGAAGACAATGCCTTATAAATATATTTTTACACTTAAATAAACAATTTTTCTTTTTAAATACTACTTAAAATGTTCACTTATGAGAACTATGAGTGCAATAATTTTCATGTTCTGCATTTCCTTTAGGTAGTAGTTAAATTTCATCTTTCTGGTATCCACTAAAACAAATTGAGGCTGTAAATAATAATAATGCTACTAGATAACTTTAATCAAATTGTAAGCTTTATCTTACTTTATATAAATTTCAGATGTTACCTTCAAAAATCATTGCTTTCTATTCTTATCCATGTTTTAACTTGAATGCTCTAATACAGCACTTGGGAAGACAAAGTTCCTATGTAAATTTGTCCTGGCATTTGAAGAAGAACATGCTTTTATCTTTATACATTTTTTTTTTATTTTGTTTATTAGTAAATGTTTGTTTAATGTTTTATGTGTTATTGTTTAATTACTTTGTTAGATTTCTGTCCTCAGTGTCTCTAGGTTAACTAATTTTAACCAATGATATTACTCTACTTAAATATAAGTATTTGTATTTATTTGTGATATACCTTTCAACCCTTTTTTTTTATTCTTATTTCTGGGGTTGAGGGATCCCAAAACAGAAGTACATATTCTAGTATTGTACAGATAAAGATTTAAATAACATTCTGTTTTGGTATGGGATGTACAAATGTTCTAATTCACTATAGCGTTTCATTAATATGGGCTTCCTTTATGTATGCCATTTATTATGACTCCTAAGATAAGTAATCTTTATTTGTTGAATATTTTATTTTATTTTGCTACTTTTCACAGTGAAAAGAAAAGCTCCAATTTGATTCATGTTTTTGTTATTCATATATCTTATTTTCATGCATATAACCCCCAGATTATACAAATTTGTACAAATTAATGATAGCTGTACAGGTTATACAAAGGCTTACAAAATTGATTTTACTCATAAACATTGCATAATGGAAACACCAGTAGGTCTTCATACCTCCTATAGTTCGCTATGTGATTGTCAAATGTTCATCGGAAAGCTTTATGAACTTCTCATTTATAAAACTCAAGAAAACAAATTGTACTGATGCGGCAGAGATTCTTTAATATACCGATAATCAGTTGTGACAAGTCACACTTTGCATATGTGGGTTATATATGAGTGCGGGTTGTACAAATGTGTTTTTACTTATTTTGTAATTTGTGTGGGGTATATGCATGAAAATACAGTAATTCTCTTTGTAAAATGTCAGTTGCTTTTTTTTTTTTTTATCTATATTCTATGCACTCATCTGCTTTCAAATATTTTCAAATTAATTAATCAAGCTAATAAATCTAACAGAGTACCAACAATTCTAGAAATTTATGTAAAGCAAACTTAATTTTCATGTCACATGGTTGTTTGCTTATTAAGCTGTTTTTTGTTATTGACATTAAAAATAGTTTCAAATTATTAATGGATGCAATAATTTGCAAAAACATTGTATAATGATGATACTTATTAAATTATTTTATCATTTACACTTTTGTTTTCTTTTGTGTGTGTGTGTGTTAGTTATGGGTTGTGAATGTTTTAAAGTTGATCCTTGGTGGAAGTTTTACAGATCTATATGGATTTCAGTTAGTGGTTCATTTTTCTAAATTATATTTTTGTCACTGTAAAGTGAATTATGGTTTTGGATTTTTAAAAAGGTTATATCAGTAAGCCTGACTTGGGTTTTTATTTTCAATAAAAGTTAAAATACTTTTTTTTAAATGACTAAATTTTTTTTTCTAGCCTAATACTTATGTCATAAACAGACATTAATTGAGCATTTAGTTGATTGAATTTTCCCTTTTATGATTTTGAAGTAGCCATTTGTAAAATGTTTTACCTTTCGCATGTTCCTTCAGAGTTGAAGATAATTTACTTCTTAATCCAAACCTTCCACATGATCAGGGGGTTGGCAGCAGGGAGGGTTTGAACCCTTGACAAGAAAGATGATTGAACACCACGTGTCCAGGCCACCATTCAATTGTTACCGTAGAATGTATACATTACTGATGTTCCTAATTATATACATTAGTTCTTTAGTTTGTCATTTTTGTTAAATAGTGATTTTAGTTGTATTAAGTAACTGGTTAACCAGCTAAATCTGGCAACCTATTTTATGCTAACTAGTTCTTGGAAAGATCTTATGTTTATCTTAGCAAAGAGGATATTTCTACTGGATAAATAAATAAGAAATGTGTACTATTTTGGTTGGTTACTGAGCATTTTTTTTATTTAGCTTTTAACTTTGTATTTATGGTTTCAGTGTTTTTATGTATTATTGCTAATTTACTATTAATTATCTGACCTCAAGTGTTTTAAGTATGATGCACTGTAATGTAAATTTTTCATTTAGATACTTGCCTGGTCATGCAGTTTGCGCGCTGGACTGTTGTTTGGATTTATTGATGGTCCCAGGTTCAAACCCTGCCCGCTCCCACCCCCTGTCTTCCTGTGGGAGGTTTGGACTAGAAAGTAAACTATCTTCAACTATGAAGGAACATCCAAAACATGTAAAACATTTTACAACAGATACCTATTGATTCTAAATAGGTAATATGTATATTGTAAATTAAATTGTATATTAAATGTTTCAAGGCTGCGGGCTAAAACCAAGGTCAGGAGGTTACTCATCAGGGAACTCCTGTATGCTGATGATGCAGCTATTGTGGCTGATTCTGATACCCAGCTACAGTTCCTAATTGACAAACTATCTGCTGCTTGCCAGAAGTTCGGCTTAAACATCAGTCAGGGCAAGACTAAGGTACTTGTACAAAACACTAATGCTGCACCTCAAATAAACATTAATGGCCAACCACTAGAGATCGTAGACAACTTTTGTTACCTTGGCTCCATCATATCCAACAACACTCTACTGGATAATGACATTAACAACAGGATAGCCAAGGCAATGGCCACCATGTCACGGTTGCAGAAAAGAGTCTGGGACAACATATTGCTGACTAACAGCACTAAAGCTCTAGTTTACCGGACCTGTGTATTGAGCACCTTGCTATACGGAAGTGAAACGTGGTCAACATACTCATGGCAGGAAAAAAAGCTGAATGTCTTCCACCTCCGATGCCTAAGGCGGATCTTTAAAATAAGGTGGCAAGATAAGATAACCAACGAGGAAGTGTTACAAAGAGCAGGTTGCCAGGACATCCGCTCTGTTATCAGCAGCAGACGCCTTGGCTGGCTTGGCCACGTTCGTAGAATGTCAGTAGGTCGACTCCCACAGGATATTCTGTATGGCGATCTAATAGAAGGCAGAAGAGCCGCTGGTCGTCCACTCCTACGTTATACAGATGTATGCAAACGGGACATGAAGCTCTTTAAGATCGACACCAGCAACTGGGAAGAGGTGGCACAAGATAGATCCACTTGGAGAGAGAGCATAAAGAAGGGGTCTTTTATTGCAGATGCCATACACAACAGAAGCAGAAAGAAGGGTGAAAGTGCAACGGCGCCTGGTGACTACATATGCCCAACCTGCGATCGCAGCTGTGTATCAAGGATCGGCCTCTTTAGTCACACAAGAGCTTGCAAGGGGAAAAGATCGTCTCTAGAGACGTAAAATGCCACAGAATATGTATATTGTTTACTATTAGAAGTCTTTACGTAGTAGGCATATACTAAAGCAGGGTGGGCAAATTACGGACCGCGGGCCACATGCGGCCCGCTGAAGTGTTTTATGTGGCCCGCGAAAACCTAAATAAATCATTGTCAATACCTATAGACATTATTGAAACTTTTGATTATTATCATTTGTAATGAAGAGGCTAAAGAAACATTGTCTCCAAACGTCTTTCTAAACAGTTTAAAAAAAAAAACGAAGATTATATTTAATAGCAGTACTATATAAATTAAATACAAGACATAAGTCCTGACCAGTATTTATTCAATGCTATGGAGAGTTGTGTTGAAAGAATTAGGTTGGCTTGTACAAGATGGCAAGGATAACTAACAACTGATGGAGCTTTGACTGAGAAAAACAACTTTTTAATATGATAAAGAAAATATCCCAACCATAAACTAGTACGGTAACTGGAAAGTTTACACATAGCTACATTAAAGTTTACAGTCCTTTGAGGGAAATATATACGAAATCATTTTTCATGACCAATGTCCGTCACTAGACATAGTATGCTTTAGCTAAGGTCCATGATTGTTAAATCGCTAGCACAGGAACTATAGTTTGATGTTACAGAAAAGAAATAGCGAATCTTGTACTCAGTGTTAGTACACTAAGGCATTAATAAATTGCAAAATCTTATTTTTTTCCTTTATTTTGTATATTTTATTTTATTCGGGGGCAGCAAATTCACTTCGCCCATGGCCTCCAATTATCCAAGGCCGGTCCCGACTGGCAGTTCCAAAAAAGTATGTGAAGATTTGGAATTAAAACATTCTGATGTATTCACTGGCCAATTATTAGATCAGTATGGAATCCAAAGGAAGAAATTGTTAGGGTCCTTAATGGACATCGACTGTTACCTTTTCCTAATATCTCTAATGAAGAGTTGAAGACAGACTTCATGTTTATCATCGGAAGCATTGTAATTTGTTGTTTGTACATGAAATGTATGAGCATATTAAATCTTTTCAAACAAAGCATATATATATATATATATATGATGCGGCCCACCTAGTCCCCAAATTTCATAATGCGGCCCTCGGTTGAGAAAGGTTGTCCACCCCTGTACTAAAGGCATTAATTTTGACAAATATTGGATTAGTGTATTTTGCGACCATACAGAAAAGCATAATAAGTGGTTTCTTTATTAACCATAACCATATTAAGTTCAACAATTATGCTTTGAAATATCTAAAAATATCCGTTTTTACCCTGCAAATGAAGTAATGTTTTCATTCTTTTTTAATAAAAGAATTTGAGAAAAAAAGGTTTTGAATGTGGATAAATACAATTACAAATATTGTCAGTTACTTTATTTGAAAAAAATATGTAATTTATTTTTTAAAATTAGAATAATATTTAAGCTTTCAGCTAGTTATTACAATAATAGAAAATTGGTGCTGCATTTGAAATCACATTAAAGGAAAACATTACGTCAATAAACAAAAAAAATAGACATTAATACAGCTAACATAAATTTTAATTACAAAAATATTCCGGAGTAAATTCAACAATCCTATTTGATGAATACATTTCTTTTGCAACAAAATCTTATTACAGAACACATTTAGTTTTACAACTTTTACATGATTATTTGATGTGTCTAATGGTCCAATACACAATTAGAGCAACTTATTTTTATTGGTATGCTTGCGATAGAAGAAACTTGGTGGAATTAGTGGAGTCACCTGGTACAAATTTCAGTACTATATAACAAAATGGTTTCTATTAAAACGTTACAAAAAAATGTATTGAGTATTTTCTATTTCTACTTCTAAACAGCAGGAGGATGCTCCAGAACAGTGTCAATAAGACCAAATTGTTGAGCTTCTGTTGGATTCATAAATCTATCTCTTTCCATGCTTTTTTCTGGGGATATAAACAAAAAGGTCATTAATATATTGTAGCTAGTATCTTAAGTAGCTTCAATGGTATTTCATTAAATATTCCATATTAGCCAACAAACATTAAATTTAATAATATACACTGGATAAAGACTTTTTACTGCTGTACATGATACATTTATTCATAACTTGGAAGTCAGTCTAGTCCTCTTAAACATCACTATTTATATATCTATACAACTAAACAACCTTCTTCTTTGCCATCACCATAGTCGCTACTTTTACCCTAAAGCAATACACAATATATTTGTGTACCGAAAGTGAAATACTCTCTAAACTAGTACATAACAAATAACATGAGAACATCAATTGTTTAAATAATTAAAAAACTGATTTCTTGAACTTCTCTTTAATTAGAACACAACAATGTCAACAAATTCACTCACCAATAAGATCTAAAGGCTGCTTTGTATGCCTTACATACAATTGGTTGATTTGTTTTTTAAGTTTTAGAATTTCTTCAGCTTGAATCTGTATATCAGTTGCTTGACCCTAAAAATCAAAACAAGCAAATGAACATTACAGATCTATATGAAATTTTAAATAACAATATTTTTTATACAACTGGAACAAAATAAACATTTTTATTGGTGATGGTAGCCTGGGCAAAGCTATATCTCTGATGAAAACAATACCCGTATTACTAAGTTATCATCAAACTCAATTTGAGTGAGGGCTTGAGAGGTTCAAGTCTGGGGCAACTAAAAATATAAGGTGTCCTTTTCTTCCCCACACTGGGGGCACAGTCAGTCAAAGTTTGGCTTGAGACATGGGACAGTGGCAGATCCTGCTAGAATAGCTTGTTTAAGTCTAGGCAGCCTTCACCTCATGTGCTCCCAGACTCTGCTGGCTTTTTGGGATTAGTCCCAGCACTCAAACCATTTTTCCATTTCTATTTCTAGTGGGTACCCGGTACTACTAACACAAAATTTTAATGAGAGACTTAGGTGATTTTGAACAAAAAATCTTAATTAGAAGCAATGACATGTGTTTTTATTTCCAAAATTGCACAGATTTACTGCAATAAGAAAATATTACATTTCATTTTATTATCTTGTTATTTTTCATACTTCATATATTCTCATCACATAGAAATAGCAATTTAGTTTTCTGTCACAAGACTAACTTTCCTTTAATGGACATTAACTTGTATTTTCAATACCGGTATCACTGTAATTATTTAAAAAAAAACAAAAAAAAAACAAACAATTTAGTCATGATTGAAAGAATTTCTAATGAATGGCTTAGAATTGAGGTCATGAAAAGCAAAATAAGATTTCATTTAATTTAGTCCCAGTGTTGTTCCCATTTGACTGATCCCTCTAGCACTACCAAATAAAAGAGAGGTGATATCTGCCAAATAAATAAAGACTGAAGCTTTGTGATTAATTACTCATGTATAAAACTGACTAAATCTTTCAAAGTTTCAGCTACTAAAAGACATTGGTCTTTTTATGATGTGTGTGATGAAAAAACAAATAGACTCACAGAGGCTTGGCCAGAAGGCTGATGAATCATGACACGTGAATTAGGAAGAGAATGACGCAGTCCTGGAGCTCCAGAACACAACAATAGAGATGCCATGCTGCAGGCCTGGCCAACACACCATGTGGCTATAGGTGGCTGCACATACTGCATTGTGTCATAGATACCTAAACCAGCTGTAACTGAACCACCTGAAACAAGACAACAATGTTGTTACTAAACTGAAACAAGTCAACAATGTTGTTACTAAACTGAACCATGTGAAACAAGACAACAATGTTGTTACTAAACTGAACCACCTGAAACAAGACAACAATGTTGTTACTAAACTGAACCACATGAAACAAGACAACAATGTTGTTACTAAATTGAACCACATGAAACAAGACAACAATGTTGTTACTAAACTGAACAACCTGAAACAACACAACAATGTTGTTAATAAACTACTTTTGTTTTTAGTTAGTTTTATAATTTTTATAGCAATTAAATGAAAATGATATTTATATTTAATTCGGTATATTACCAGCCAGATTGAGTTTTCAGCAAGAATGATTGAATTTGATCAATATTCACATATCTTACATTAAAAATTAATAATTTTATAATACATTTAACATAACTTTTAAAATTATATATTTATTACTTGGATAAAAAAAATATAAATGGAATATAAAAAAAATTTTAGGAATTTGTAAAGGCTAACTGTCAATTTATAAATGCAAATTTCAAAAATAGGTGCAGTAAATCTGTTTCATTTAGAGCAGAACTGAATTAGCTTTCTAATCATCATAATTATGTACTGATTTTATTTTTTTTTTAAATTTAAAAACAAAAGTTATAAAAATATTCGATTTTGGGGAAGGGGCATTGTTAATATCATTCCTAAAATGTAACCATTAGAAAGTCCATCTATTTTTTAAAAATTAAATCTCCAGCTTTCAAACAAATCTGATAAACAGTAACAATTTCCAGTGGACAACGCAAGTGAATGTGTTTGTTTGAACACTTAAAAAGCTTTGCTGGCTACTGTTGCTAACCTTTACATGTAATGCTGACTAATTTATTTTTTTTATAAGAAAACTTTATTTCATTATGAAATAAAATAATGCTTTTAAATATTTGAATTTTTTTTTTTTTATTATTCAAGGATGTTATTTCTTGGTGACTTAGAGTGTAAGGTTATTAAAAAAAGATTTTTATGTAATATACTACTAAAGCTACAGATTTCATAAAATGTCAAAATTATTTCAGTATTTTTCATAACTTTAACATTTTTAAAATTATTATAATGATTTGGTGCCCAAATGGTTAGAAAAGTCCAAAAAATGAAGAAAAATTTTGAAAATAGAACATTGTTTTACTCATTTTTACACCTTCATAAGAATTAAAGAGTCTCCTTATAATCAAGTCCTATAAGTATCTGCATGTTAATCTAGTTGTAAGTCCATGTTAATTAGAGAATTAAACTCTACTAATAAATTAGCTTTCCAGGCTGATTCAGGAAATCTATTCCATGCTCTAATGACACAAGCAGAGTACTTGTACATTTCAAGAGAGTATAATTGTTTTTGGTATAACTCTGCTAAATCTATATTTTCTAAAACATGACTCACAATGACTCACCAGGACTATTTATATACATATGAATTGGTTTTTTACTACTTTCAGACTGTAGAAACAATAACTGTGCAATCACAAGACTTGAAAGCTCATCATGAATCTGCCAAAAAAAAATTGTTTTATCGAAATATTGAAATAAAATGGAAAAACATTTTTTAAATAGGCCTACAATAAGCTTTTGTATATAATTTTCTATTTGAAAAATATGGCAATAGCTAACATGTACTTACTGGACCCATAATGCAGATGATTCTTTCTTTCAGAAGTCGTGAAAATATATCATAGGCTCTCTCACCACGGCCAGTTTGTTCAATGACTATTGGCACCATTGGCAAATTGCATTGCACTGATGTGTGAATATGTGATACCAAAAGTTTATTCTGATAACGGGACAGTCTTGGAACACACTGTGATTATAGTTTTTTGTTTTAAAACTAATTTATCATATTTAAAAGTAAAAACATAAAAATTTAAAAGCACAGCTATGAATACTATGATAAAACTATGATTAATTTTTTTAAAGTTATACTGATACAAATAATAGTCATAGAATCTATAATATAAAGCAATTCAATTTATAACCAATTTTTTAGAATGTAATTTAATTCCCATTAATTAATGTTTAACATGCTAGCAGCAGCCTTTAGTGGCTTAGTAAAATAAATGTGCCCAAGGTGGTAACAACAGTCCAATAGAAGTCATAAATTTAAACATAACCAAATGAAAGTGCACACATCATGGATATGAAGCTTGAACTTCACTTGAAGGAATGAAGGCATTTTATTTTAGCCTTGTCATTTAAAATAGATCTAGATCAATATTAGAATTAGGTCTTTAGAAAGTATCTAAAGTGACTAAAGGTTCTTTATTTTACAACCAAATCTACATTTTTTTCCCGCTAATTTTCAGCCTTCTGTGAGCTGAGAATTCTGAAAACTACACATTAAGTATTATTATTATTACTGTAGTTCATGGGCGCCCGCAGGATTTTTTGCAGGGGGGTGCAAGTACTGTCGGATCCAGTGGGGGGGGGGGCGGGGGGGGCGATACCCCCACACTGGCGGACCCCCCCCCCCCGAAGTAATGGAGAAACTTAAGAATTAAGATATGTAATGAAAAGCCGTATTCTGTAATAACTCCCAAAATCCAAAACGTGTTTTTTTTTCTTGGTGGTAACAACCCAATATCCAATATCATGTTTTTCTGCCAGTAGTCTCTCCTTTCTCAAGATGACATCTCTGACGTGTTCCTCAGGATGGTCAAGATGGTTTTTCATTATGCCATTAATGTTACTGCTGAGCTGCTGTTGAGCGGCCACTATGTTAAGTTGGAAAGACTGCAACACCATAGAAACTGGTTCAAGAACAGATGAATAATTGATGACAATGAAGAGACAAATCAGAAACACAAGAGGAGGAGACATTTACTAAACGTGCAGTTTATCTGGTTCACTTGCAGTCGTAATTTTAAGCTCCGCCTAACAGTAAAGATCTCAAAGTTGAGACTATAAGCTTGAATAGATTCGTATTTTTCAGTTCTACAAGAGAAAGGGTAATAGGCAGTCATGCGACAATCATCGTGGCATATCCCTCCTATGCATTGCTGGCAAGATTCTGGCTAGGGTGCTTCTAAACAGATTACAACACCACATAGAAACTGGCCTACTTCCGGAAAGTCAATGCGGCTTCAGACAGGGTAGAGGCACGGTTGACATGATCTTTGCAGTCCGCCAGCTCCAAGAGAAATGTAGAGAACAAAACTCAAATCTCTATACTGCTTTCATAGACCTGACTAAAGCTTTTGACAATGTCAGCCGTGAAGGCCTTTGGCAAATCATGTCCAAATTCGGCTGCCCTGACCAATTTATAACAATGGTGCGTCATTTCCATGATAACATGCAAGCAAGAGTTCAAGACAACGGAGACTACTCCAAGCCTTTTCCTGTCTCAAATGGCGTGAAGCAGGGCTGTGTGCTGGCTCCAACACTCTTCAGCTTAATGTTTACCGCCATGCTGAAAGATGCCTTTTGCAGAGAAAGCTTTGGAGTTGACATAC
>JADKLZ010000130.1:29527014-29543667 GCA_021533235.1 Biomphalaria straminea | reverse complement strand
ACTTCGACTGCATCAGAGACCTGCTATTTGCAGATGACTGTGCCCTAAACGCTGCAAACGAAGAAGACCTTCAAAAGAGCCTGTCCCTCTTCGCTAATGCCTGCACAAATTTTGGACTCACCATTAATGTAAAAAAGACAGAAGTGCTGCACCAACCTCCTCCAAATAAAGCTGTTACAGAACCAGACATTCTCATAGATGGCCAGAAACTAGCAAATGTCAAAAAATTTGTCTATCTGGGAAGCACCATATCAGCAAGCGCCAACCTAGATGATGAGGTTGACTTCCGTATTGCTCGTGCCAGTGCTGCCTTCGGCAGACTTCAAGAGCAAGTGTGGCAAAGGAGAGGACTCAGTTTAACCACAAAACTGAAAGTCTACAGTGCTGTAGTTCTTCCGTCACTCCTATATGCATCAGAGTCATGGACCTTGTACTCCCACCACACCAAAAAGCTAAACTCCTTCCACCTACGCTGTCTAAGGAGTATCCATAAGGTGTGTTGGTCTGACCACAAACCAGACACAGAAATTTTAAAGCTGTCCAACATGCACAGTATTAATGCGACAGTAAAAAGGTCCCAACTACGATGGGCTGGGGTCATGTAGTCCGCATGCCAGAAAATCGCCTTCCCAAGAGACTTCTGTATGAAGAGTTATGTACAGGAAAGCGCTCCCAATACAAGTGCTACAAAGACACCCTCAAGAGCTCTCTCAAGGAATGCGGTGTCGACATTCATGGCTGGGAAGCACTAGCTCAAGATCGCTCCGCATGGCGAGAAGCTGTGAGTCTCTGAGTCTCAAGTATTGAAGCAAGAAAAGTGGCCAGTGCGATAGAGCGCCGAACCAACAGAAAGCAGAGAGAAAAAGCAGGCCCACCTGCAACTGACAAAACTCACCCATGCCACATATGCGGCCGGCTTTTCAAAGCGAAGATTGGACTATACAGCCATCTTCGAGTCCATAGGAATTGAGAAATGTGCTCATCTTCGAACACGAAGGAGGAGCTATATATATATTTTTCAGTTCATTGTGTCTCACACAAAGAGGTAAATGTAGCATCAACGCTATTTCTAGGGACTGATACGGAAAAAGATTTCTAGTCATCACGGGGCAGCCTTGGCCGAGTAGTTTGTCCATGCATAGACTGTACAATGCCGTTAGACACATGTAGCATGTCTCTCTGAACTACAGGAACTAAACTAATGAGGTCGAATAGAATCGCGATCTACAAACGCAACACTCAAAGACATCTGCTCAGTGCCAGAGATATCTGCAGTTTCATCACTAAAATACCCAACAAACGCAGTTAATTCATGAAGCTGCAGCATGCTGCTGCCAGAGCTCCGCTGATCCAAATCAACGTTTTGACTCAATTGACATTCTTGTATCTCTTCTATTGTAAACTTGTGCACGTGTTTAACCCGCTGTTTTATCGAGCGCTGACACCGACCGCAACTATATAGCATTTATCACATCGAAAAAAAATGTTTCTAGACCTTAGCTAGTTATAAACAAAAAATTGTAGCATTTTACGCCTCAAGACGATTTTTTCCCTTGGCAACTTCTTGTGTGACTAAAGAAGCCAATCCTTTGTACTTTCAACCTCGCTCTTTATGTGGATCTATCCCGTGCCACCTTTTCATCAGTATACATCAGTATACCTCAGCAGTGGACGACCAGAGGATCTCATACCTTCTGTTAAATCACAACTCAGAATGTTTTGTGAAAGTCAACCTTGTGGCATTCATAATAACAATAGCTATGTGCAAATATAAACAAATCGTCACGACTAACATGCTATAGAATATTTGACACCCTTCATAGTGCAAAGAATAGCAAGCCTATAAAAAATCGTACATGGTCGAACATGACTTGCCTATTCTAGTTACAATAATAGCATATCTTTACAACTGTTTTTCAGTGGAAGCACTACTTTTTAAATAACTACACTTTATAATATTCTAATGATAGGCTTTTAGATTTAGAAGACCAAATTTTCCTGAATATTAATTTATAAAATCTTGCATTAATAATGCACGGGCATCAGTAGGGGGATACATGATAGTGTTTTGTAAAATGTTTGTTTTACATGTTTCGGAAATTCCTTCAGAGTTGAAGATAGTTATTTCCTAGTCCAAACCTCCCGCAGGACGACGGGGGATGGGAGCGGGCAGGGTTTGAACCCGGGACCATCGGTAAATCGATATGACAGTCCAGCGTGCAAACCGCTCGACCAGGCACTTGCACCTCCCTGGATCCTGACTGAATCTACATCTACATATTAAAAAAAAAAACAGACCTGGAAGATGTATTTCATTATTTTAAAAAAATTTCTAAAATGTGGTTACTCGGAATTTAGAGGCGCGCACTTACATGGTAACATGGTTGGCCATCCATTCCATACACCTTATCTACTTATTTCTACTACATTAACCAGTGGAAGCACTACTTGTTCAGTAATCAGTTGTTACTTAGAAAATAATTGATTTGATGGTGCAAGAAAATGGCTACAATTTGGCTACTCAGAATCCAGGGGGTGCAAGTGCACCCCCCTGCGGGCGCCCATGCTGTAGTTCATTGATATTTCATGTCATTCATGATTTTGACTTAAAACATGGATTGTGTTTGACTTAGTTTTAATAATTATATTATACTATATACTATAATTATAATATACTATAGTATTTATACTTTTATACTCTAGACTTCATTATGAAATGACTGAATTTAAATTGTTACTTTTGTACCTTTATGAATTTAGCAAGCTGCATTTTTTAATATTAAATAATATATGTTTTAACTTTTATGCTTATGATTTTACTAAATTTTAGTAAAATCTAGTGTCTTATTAGATCTAACTAGATATGTCATATATTTTATCGCCAGATAAACTTCTAAGTTCTATTGCTTGTTTTTCAGCTCTTTGTTTGTAAAGTTTAAAAAAAAGATTATTACTTTCTAATATTTTTTAGCTAAAGATTCTAAAAATATATTTATAAAATAAATAATCACAGACCTATGTAGATTCTAAATCTGAAACGACCGTTTCTAAAGTAATATGGCGGTCTGACAACGCTGTAAACAAAAAAATGATTTCATTAACATCTGTGATCTTATCAATATAAAATATTAAGAAAGAGAGAAAGAAATGTCATCGGTCGATAAAACCAGCTTAATTGCGTTAGTATAAATTTACCTATTAAGCTATATTTATTTTATGTTAATATTTATAATATTAAAACTCAACAAATCCAGAATTCTTTTAATTCTAGACAAGATAACTTGACAAGATAATCTCAATGATATCATATTGATAATGACAAGTTAACAGTTAAAAGCCTTGCCTTATGTCACTTATGATTTATCTCTTTATGATAAGGAGATAAAAAATGATTTTTTATGAAATAATGAATGGTTGTGACTGTGAGTGTGAATCGAGATCATGTGAATGAATTATTGAATAACTAGATAGTAGATCTATTCTAGATTATATAAATTATATTATAATGAGAACCTGTTTATTTTATATTAGCCTATTAGGGCCTAATATTTAGATCTATTATTATTTATATTATTATGGTTTTGGCCTACTAATACTAATACTAACTAATATACTAATTATAATACTTATACTAGAATAGATCAAGATCTAATCTAGATTCGATATAGACTCTACTAGACTACTCTAGACTCTCTAACTCTAGATTATTCTAGATCTAATATTCTCTAATTGACTATAATACTACTAATTATATATAGTTAATAGATCTACTAGAATAGTTCAGTTCTATAAACAGTTCTATAATAATTTCAAACTAGCAATATCACATCAATGCTCTAATAAAACCTAAATATTTCAATTCTAGATCTCATCTAATTTGTTAACCAACCACACCAATTGTACCCTCATATAACAAGTAAAAGCAGAGATATAAATTTTACATTTGAGAAAAATGGATTAGCTGGGACCACCCTATCTTCCTTGGTGAAGATGTAAAGTTTGAGGGAATCACTGCAACTTTACTACAATACATTTTGTTTAAACATCATGTGAGAGGATGCAAGAAAAAAACTTTCTATTATTCTATGCCCCTCCTATTCAAAAGTCTTATACATGGTTTAAATATTAAGGAAGTAGCTGGGAAGTAAAGGGATTGGCTTCCAAACTGGTGGTTCTGGGTTTGAATCCTAGTGAAGACTGCAATGGGATTTTTAATTTTGAGATCTTTGGGTGCCTCTTAGTCCACCCAACTCTAATGGGTACTTGACATTAGTTGGGGAAAAGTAAAGACGGTTGGTTGTTGTGCTGGCCACATGACAACCTCGTTAACCGTGGGCCATAGAAACAGATAACTTTAGATCATCTGCCCTATACACCACAAGGTCTGAAAGGGGAACTTTACTACTAACTTAAGTAAACATTAACAAAATACAAAGCCTTTAATTTGATCTTAAATTCATTTTAAAAAGCCAACACTGTAATAATTAGTTATAAGACATAACATCTTAATATATAATAATTACACTTATTAAATTGAACACAAATATTATACAAAACATTAAGACGCTTAATCAAATCACTTATTCACTATTATCATATAAAAAATGTAATAGTTTGCAAAGAGAAAATGGTACTATTTCCAAGTATTTGCAATGGCCAATATTGAAGTGCCTATCTATTGTCATTAAAATGGTTAAAACTCTTTAACATATAATTTATTTAGTTCAGGTCAACTGCCATTGGGACCTAGTACTGGTATTGATCGTCAAAATGTTATGCGGATCAAGGTGAACAAAGTAGCGATTGTTCAAGATCTGCGAGTTGAGCATGTCACATCTCCATTGTTGGAAAAAGGAGTCATCAGTGAAAAAGATCTACAGAAAATTGAAAATGGAAGGACTCCTCAGGTGACAACAATTTTTATGTATGGTATTAAAAATAATTATAATAAAAAGTATTTCAATTCACCTTTTCCATATCTTAATGAGTTGTTTGGGCAGGAAGGGGGAGGGTTAAGTTTACCTGTCAGGTTTCCTCCCTTTCCCTTGTTAAGCTTTTTCCTTTACTTGATGTTGTGCTATAATGCAAATCAGTAGATTGGTCAGTAGTATGCCCCACAGTGATTAAGGTCCCATTTCTTGTGAATCTACCAATTTTGTCTTTTTAGGCTGACAACATGGCTGGGTTATGTATTTTTAAATGCTGCATGATTGAAATCCACACAGAGTACAGTAAGCTGTAGTAGTTTATTACTGTATTCTTAAATCAAATTTTTGTTGTTTTTTTTTTACTTTTTAGGACAGAGCACGCATATTAGTTGATTTGTTACCTACAAAAAGTAAAAACACAGACTGGTATAAACATTTCAGAGATTCTCTACAAAACCCAGATGCCAGTCCTGAGACTAGAAAAAGATATAAACATTTAGTGGACTTCCTTGACAACACTGTAAGAGATTATTTTTCCATTTTTGATCCATTTATTTAACTTTGCTTATAAAAGCTTTTCTTCACATTGCTCTGCTTTTTCTTAATTAGAAAAAAACTGTAAAAAATTGTGTACTTTGATCAGCAATAATTTGAATTTGCAATACTTTATTATTAAATAACAATGCAACTATATTATTTAAAGGCTTTTAATTATTTCTCTGATAATATTTTAATGAGATTCATTTTTTTTATATACATTTAAGAAACGAATAAACCTGAATAAAAATTTTCTCTTTTTTTTAAATTTCTTTTTTTTTTAAAAAAAGAAAACTGCACAAAGTAAACTGGTTACTACAGAACAATATATAATTTTATTTGTATTCCTGTTAGGTCATACATAGACCTACATCTCAGGCAGGAAGATTTAGATATACCAACACTCAGAGCACTAGAAGTTTACCTCCAATATTCAGTCAGACTGATCAAACATCGACTACTTTACAGCACTATCCTCCACTCCCCAACATAGCCTCAAAAGAAACAAGTCATGAAGAAAGGTAAGATTGTTTCTGCAATGGAAAAAAAAGTTTCTGTTCGTTCCTCTTTTCTAAGATTTAATGATAAAAGTTTTGGTGAAATAACAATGAAACTATTCATTGACTTTATAACAACTTTATACCAATTATAACATTTTTGTTTCTTAGAACTCCCAATGATCAGCCAAATCCTGAAAAGAAAGATGTGAAAGTTAAAGTGGGTCATCAAAATATGACTCTGGTTAAAGGCTTTTTTCATCAATGGCTGCCTACCCCTGACAATTTTAAGTGAGTCAAGTATTTATGAATGAATATGTTCAGTGAAGGTGATATGTTCATAACTTAAGCACAAGATTATTGATATAGATGTGTCTTATTTTTAGTTAAAAATAAATACTTAACAATATTGTGATATCAGTATCATTCAAAATGAACTAAAAACAAAATGCTAGAAATAAACAGAACTAATATTCCAAAACATTTTTTTAAATCAAATCAGAACAATTACTACTTATTAATTTATATTTCAGATCTCATTTAGAAATTCCTCAAAGTCATTTAGATAAACTAATGTCATCCAATAACCCACATGACACCAAACTGATAGAGATGGAGAAGTTAGCTTTAGAAAATTTGAAGAAAGTTGAGCTGATTACAGCTTTAGCACAGAGGAAACAACTCCCTCTTGGTTTTGAGCTATGCATGTGTGATGCTGTTCAGGTAATTGAGCTCTTGTTTATTTTTGTCAGCTGCACTTTAATTAGCAGACTAAATCTGGAACTAAAGATCAACAAGATGATTAGTAAGCCTACAGTGTCACAGACAGAACCCATTTCAGTGTCTTGTGCATAGTTTTTATCAATAACATGTTAGAGATTCCCATTGGAGAATACAATTACTAGATATTCATCCTAAAGATTTAAATTCCCACAAAATCTAATCTAGGGACTGAACATTCGTAGACACACATGATACTGAATTGTTGTATTTATAAATATACGTGGAGGTCAAATTTCACAATTTGAAACTATATTCACATGGTCATTAGGAAAGTCTGCAGTGTTTGCTGACAACCACCCATCACATTTCTTATTGACACCCAGTTTATTTATATAGAAATAGTTGACAGAAAAAAGATTGGAGTAGAAAAATATAGCTAGATTCAATATTTCCTGACTAATATGGCCTATTGTACTATTTTATGTATATACACTTTTAAACTTTGTAGTACATATATGATAAACATGGACATCATAAATATCAGAGTAGTTTATTCTTCTAAACAATAGTTTCACTTTGATTCTAGTTGCACTGATTGGATGAAACTAAATATTATATATGTTGATAACACTGAAGACACTTTAAACCCTTAACCTGTTTGTTATACCTATCAGATCAGTAATGAATAGGCTGCAGTAACATTCATCTATCAGCAGAGGGATTTACAGCATTAATTTCAAAATAGCATTTAAAAAAGCTTTTCTTACAAGGTGGCCAGTTGAAAAATTAATTTCATCTTTTAAAGTATTATTGTTTACAGGCCATGTAGAAAGCAAACAAAGACAGAGATTCTAATCCCTTGACATGCTAAAGTAGATCTCAAGAGGCATGATTTAAAAAAAATTTTTCTCAATTCTTGCTCCACGTACCTAAACCTTTCTTTATTCAAAATGGGATTGGAACTTCTGTGCATAATTAGGTCTTCAAAGGTGCCAGTTCTAGATGCTTGCCAGCAGCTCATGTTTCAGAAAAATAGTCCTCTTCCAACAAAATCTGACTTGTTTACACTACTCATTTCAATAGAGACCACTTTTTTTTCCTTTGTCTGCTGCCTCCAATCACTCTTGAAATAAACTCAAGTGATTTAATGACTAATAATAATGTGCCTAATGGAATTCAAAATTTAACTATTGCAACATTTCTCAGAGTCATTGATTTGAAGCTTTAAAATGCTAGTACTAGTACAACTGAAATGTCATATTTTATTCTTATGTAGAACCTAAAATAAACTTGGACAAACTTCTTTTTAAACAAAAGTGAATATCAATTTTATTAATAAATATATACAGCTTTCAACTTCAGTGTCAATGTATGCAAAAACAGTAATGAAATAATGATAATTTAAACAACATATAGCTGACTAAAAATACACATCTTTCTGAGACTTGTCTCTTGTTTGTGCTCTTCTCTTCAACTTTCACACTTCTATTTATTAATTCCCCTACAACAGACCTTCTCATAATGATGTGAAAGATATTGAATGACTAATCATAATATTTCTTCAGATTATTCAAATTTCATGTCTTCATCAAATTTTTGCTTCGCTTTAATGTAAATGCAACTCTGTGCTATTTATTTTGAAGGACATTTTGAATAGTCCTGATCTCTTCCACTTATACATGAAGTATCTTCCTGCACTTGAAGCTGCAGAGATTTCATTGGTCACAAGCTTGCAGTCCTCATTTGTTTCAATCCTTCAATTACTAGAGAGTTCCAGTACAACAGACATTGTAAATCAGGTAGTTCAAGCAACTTGTCAAATATTTTTTTTAATTGATACTTAAAGTTTGCTAGACATTATGATTTAGATCAAAACATTTAATAAGATATTGTGTAATACTATATAGAGTGAATAATGCTCTGCTTAAACCAATATATTTTTTGTTTCTTTCATATATTTATATATGTAAATGTTTTTAATTATTCTGATATAAGTATTAATTTTTTTTTTTATCAGGTTACTCAGATGGGGTTAAAATTGTCTCACTTTCTTCTGACCATCAACAAATTCTCTGAAGCAGAATCAACCCTTGTTAGTATTATCAACTTTTTGAAGCAAAGCACCAACCTGGATTTCTGGATAACTCGATATCAAGGTTATGTGAAACTCATGTTGACTTGTAATTTGTCCTATCAGTTGGACAAAGCTCAGGGAGCTTACTTTGATGCCGTTCAAATGCAGTATCAAATTGATATGATGTCCTTTAGCCAAAAAGTGATATATGAAGGAAGTATGCATGCTGAGACAAGCCACATGCTTTTAGAATATGGATCCATCGTATCATCTCTTGGCTGGGCTAGAAAATCTCTCAGGGTAAATAATTAACAAAAATTAATTTAAATATCTAATTATATTTCTATTGGTTCATAAAATTAAAGCTATGCTAAGGTATTTTTTTTTATTAGGTATAAATATATTTAAAAATTAAACAAAACAATTCTTTTGCTCATTTCTGATACCTGTGCTATATAAATGTGAAAGGATTTCAAACATTCTGTTTGCAGGAAACAGACCCCAATGATCCTGCTGCCATTGTGAGGTCACTTTGTGTTGCGATTGATGCTTACTGTGCTCACTGGATGGTCAAAAGAGCAGAATTACTCGCAGTGTATGTTGTTCAATATGCCAGGTAATCAAATACCACCGTTTTTTTTTCTAAATAATGCAAAGTCAAACTTTTGATATATTTTGTATGTAACTATGAATTAAAGCATTTTTATTGTGTGAGTGTGAACTAATGATTTTCAATGAAATGTAAAAGATTATATTATGCAATATGTATCTATTATTAGGTAAATGTCTTCATTCATATGTAATGTTAATGTTTGCAGGAAATATTTTGGAGAAAGACACCCTGCATACTTTGATGCATTACTTCATTTCTGCCATTTTAATACAGAATTTAAGCAAGATGAATCTGGCATCACAGCTGCTAAGGTGAATATTGTTTGATAATGATATACTTAACATCCATTTTCAAATGTCATTATCTGATGTCACTTTCATTATGCAGCACACACTATGGTTTCTATACTTAAAAATTTACTGTTGCTTATGCATGTTATTCTGTGAAAAAAAATTCAACAAATTCTCTAGAATGCATTTTAAGAACATGTTTTACCAAATTAAACTTCACATTTGAAGAACTTATCCACTGGGATTAGACTTTTGTTCTAATCTCTCTGGCTGTCTGTTGATTTTGATATCAGCAAATTTTCTTTGCCTGCTTTGAAAACTTTATTAACCAACTTTAACCTTGCAGGATACATTTTTTTCATGATGCTGCATTAAAGCAGTATTGGTTTTGGAAGGTAGAAATTTTAATTATATGTCCTTAAAGCCATTGCAGTGAAAATGTACTTTGCATTTATCAAGCAAGAGCCACACTTTTCTGGATTGAGACTGTTAGTTTTGTTCTAAAACGTCAGCTTTTTGTCATGTGTCATAATGATTTGGATTTCGGGAGGAAACCATGACTTCTTTTTTTGTTATCCCTAATAATTTTCTTTGTCAGATTAAAGTTCCAATAAACAAATATAATAGGTTTTACATATTTTATTTGTGGTACAATAATAAATATAAGATATATAACCAATAAAAAAATGTTTAAAATATAATTATCATTATTTTAATATTTTCATTTTCTCTTTGTATGGGTGTAACTTTACTAGGAGTTACTAGAGGTGGCAGAGAAAACATATGGCTGTGAAAGTATTCAGTTAGCTTTAGCACATCGTGAAATGAGCAAGGCCTTGATGTTCAGTCAAAAAATTGATGAGGATGACTATTACTCTCATGCCATAGAAGCAGTAAGAATCGCAAGGTCACTGATTGGTCAAGGTGATCCACAACTACATCTCTTTCTCCACACACTTGGTGAGTAGAAGATATACATTTTTACTTCAGTTATAAAATCCTAATCTCAAAAGACATAGGGATTTTTCTAGAAGAAAAAAATGAAATGGATAATAAAAGTTCATTATGGTATATACATTAGGGTATTTACATCATGTATTGAATGTAAATAATTGTCCTTTTAACTTTAAACAAACAATGGCATTTGTAAAAAAAACAATAAAGATTTTTTCCAGTTCATAACGTGTGCATCTTCTGTATTAATTTTTAGCAACAGCCTTGCAATGGAAATCTTTGAAATGTCCTAAAGAGATCAAGGACTCTACACTACATTGGGCAGAAGCTGAGGCCAAGCAAGCTCTGGCCATTGTCACCAGTACATTTGGTGAAATCAGTCTAAAGTCTGGTCAGATGTTATTACTGCTTGGCCAGATTTATTCTAAGATGAACAGGTATATCAGAATTTATTTTTTTTCAGAATGAGCTTCATTTGTATTAATCTATGTTTTGATATGTGATAGTTCTAACATAATTTTCAGAATTACCATATTCTTTTTATGTTTTTCTTTTTCCAGTCATCCAGTAATTGAAGAAGATTTGTAAGTGTGCTATTAAAAATATTTTTGAAGTCATATAAATAAATAATTAAATTATTCTTAATCTTTATTTTTAAATGTACATTTATGTCTAATGTTTTATTTTTCATAAATATAATTAAACATTTGTTTTCAGACTGGATCTTTCTGCCAGACTTTTAACACAAGCAGTAGACTATCTCAAATTGTGTCAACCACCTTCTAGTTTCTATCTTCTTTTTGGAATGGCCAATCTTGCAACATTTTATAAGATACTACTGAAGCCTGATCTGTCCATCCCCAGATTTAAATATGTAGTTGAACATGCAGGCAAGCACAATAAAATAAAATGTCTATGGAAGTTATTTAGATTTTAATTTTAGCCTAATTATTAATTCACCCAATGTTTGACCATTAAACTACAACCTGATGACCCTAAGGCAGCTTACAAAGCTGCAATGCTGCTGGTCTGAAACTATATCAAACCTATCATTCCTTCAGACACATCAGCTGCATGGATAAAAATGTAATTGCTGTATGGGTGACATCATGCTAACATATCTAATCCCCCAAGCTTTGATGTGTAGTTGTTTTGATGATAGTAGCATTAGAAGTAGTTAACATTCTATCAATAAATTATGTTGTTGTTTTTAAAGACATTTTAAAATGAAAATCTTTCTGTTAAAAACTTTCAATTTAAAGAACTACTGAAATACATAACTGGGTACAGAAAAGGAAAATACATACTTTGGAATTTAGCAGATATTTTTTTAAATGTACTTTCAGCTATGTTATTGTTTCAAATTTTGTGTATGTTTGATTTTTACAGAGTCAACTGGCTCTTATATCCATTGGGTACACAAGTGTTATGAAAATTTGGCATCTCTTTATAATTCCATTGGAGAGAATCAAGAGGCAGACTTGATCCAAGTGAAGTTGTCCCATTGGCTGAAGGCTAACCCAGCCAAAAATGAAGCCATTGATTTTGCTGTGCTGCAAGAGGATCCCATGCCCTTCCCATCATTCATCACCAAGGCAGACATATGGGGCACAGCTATACAGAAAGCCATGGCTTTGCCATCAGAAAAAGCTTTTGTTCCATTAGGTGAGAATTACTCAAGCTCTAGTTTTGTGATTGACACTAATATTAAGCAGAATACTTTTAGTCCATGGTTATTCACATGTCTTTACATTTTATTTCTTACCCATAGTTATTTCTGTGCATACTTAGTATATAACTTTTAATATTTATTTCAAAATTACTATTGTTAATTTTAAATGCAGAATTCTAGTTGTTTTTGTGAAAGCTTTTTTTTTTTTTTACACAAATTTTTCATGTTTTTATAATTATGATTTATATATTGAAATTAGCAATGCAATAAGTAACAATCCTGTTTTGAATTTAATTGTGATAAAAGAAGATATTACTTCATTACGATTTTAAAAGAAAAATATTAATGATTATTTTTAATTTATTATGTTTTTCATTTTGTTCTATCAACTTAATTTCTAATTTTAGATTTTAATATTTCTTATTATCAATGAATAATTATATCTCATTCATTTCACAGGCCATTTGGACAAAAGAGAATACATTCCACTAGTAGTCAACTATGTTTGGTAACTCATACAGTACTAGTGTTATATAAAGTAGTAAAATTGTTCTGTTTTTAATCCAGTATATTTTTCTGTGTTATCTCTACTAACCTATATTGAAAGATACATGTTTAGATCATATATATTATATTCATGTTTATTTAGAGGGGATGCGATTATTTGTAGTATGTTTAATTTTAATAAGTTTTTGATAAAAAAATGTGCACATTTAATTTGTGTATTGCCTTATGTACAATAGTTTATATTTTCATTGTACATGTACTACTGTTTATTTTTTTTGTAAATCTGAAAATGTGATCACTTTCTAATTCTACAACTGTATTCAGTTGTTCTCACTTGGAAAAGAAAATATGTTTATAGTGAGCAATTTGTATAGGCAATTTATGAATAGCATCCTCTTGTTATTTGATCACTTTATTAGCCTATATGCCTATAATAAAAGAACAGTACCTCTTTTGTTTTTGTCTGTGAACATAAATGTCTTAAAACTTCAAAGCTTTTGTAATTAATAAATCAGAAAATATGTACACTTCATTACTGGGATTATTTGTACACTATAAATAAATGACCTAACCAGAAGACCTTGCATGAATGCCATCACAATAATGTTTAACGAACATATTTATAGGCCTGCAAGTATTCAGTATATCGTTACCTATTATTTTATTGAGCTTTAAATTAACTCTGCATTCTGTGATTTGAATAAATGTATCTAACATAATATGGATGTGTAATAATGTTTATAATGTGTGCATCAAGACAATCATTCCGTCAGATCATTTGAATAGGCAGGTATTTATATTTTAAAAAGGTCAATGTTTACTGTAATATGAATACTACTGCAATGATTGGAATTATATTCTGAAAATATAAATGTACATGTATATTTTTATTTTTTCCATTTTATTAAGTTTTTTTTTTTACTTTTTTATAAATACATAAATTGATGCTTGTAACATAGAAATAAATATTTTTTATTTATCAGAGTTTTTAACCTTAGTCATACTTTTATATTAATTTAATAATATTGACTTTCTATATGTTCTTATACTTGTATTCTTTTTTTCCATTTATAGATGTAGTCCTCCCTGGGGAAGGTCTTAGGTTTTTGTGACATGGTCTAACAATTTATATTTAAGTTTTTTTTTAACTATAAGCATACTGTTGCATACTACCTAATCAAAGAACTGCTCTCTGGGCACTAAAAGCTACCAAAAGCATTTCATCTCCATAACTTGTACTTTGTTTTCAAATATTCATTTCTTATGAGCTCTGCAAGTAACAGTCAGCCTAACTATAGCAAACAATTAGAAATCTCAAGATGATAGCTCCAGGTATTGGATGATTTGTATCACTTCGAGCTTCCCATTTTAGGTAAAAGCCAGAAGACAGTTTATCATTGTCTTAATTTTCTTGCCAAGACTATGATGTCATTTTATGTAGTTCTTTTGTTCCTTCAATACATCAAACAAATTGCTATCATAAAGAATCTATTGACCTTATTTGTGAAGAACAATTTCAAAGGTTATATATATAGATTACAGCATTTCTTTCTTTTTTTTTTTAAATTTATTTTCTATTTAGAGTGCAGGAACAACCTAACAATGAAGTTTTCTTTTATCCCATAATATATTAAAACAGTATATCAAATGCAAAATTTCTATTAAAAAAATAATAATTAAATTGACATAAGTTAAATATTTTGTTTTCCAGTGTACTAGACTAGTACTAGTAGCAAATGTGTATTTTATTGTATTATCAACAAATCTAATGTTGATGTTAAGTTTAAATATTTTGTTGTCCAGTATTCTATGATCAACAAATGTTATAGATGTAAGCTACTAACAAAATTCACAAGAAGCTGTGATAAAATATTTTTATACACTTTTGTGCCCATCACTTTGTATTAACTGACTTCATTGGGCCAGTTCTGTCATGACATTTTTACCTTTTAAAAATGAATAAAAATTTCATTTTTCTTTCTTTTGTTGTTCTGTGCATGGTGGGGTGAACAGTAATGAAAAAAAAAAAAACACACTTATCTCTATTATAAATATGTTTTAATGTGAAAAGGTTACTTAATATTATTACAATGTCTAATTATACCATACACAGCAAAGCTTCATATATAGTTTTATGGTATACAATTTAATCATTACAAGATAAAAAGTATTCAGAAAATTCGTTACTGTTGTAAAATTATAGGTAAAATAAGATTCACCTTTTATTTAAAAATTCCTTTTTGCTTGCAATTTGCTCAAATATTTTAACAGTAAACAATTTATTAAGACAAATCATTTAATGTCAAGAGACAATTAGAATCTCAAATAAACAATTTATTAATTAAGACAGATCATTTAATGTCAAGAGACAATTAGAATCACAAACATTAAATAGCATCACTAAAATATGAGTGTATAAGTTACATATTCAAAATGTACAGTGTACACAAAAATTATAAACTACAGGCAGAAATAGCACCAGTGTATATGTGTTTAAACAATAACAAGAATGTACTGACAGATCTTCTGAAAAAAACTTTTAGACGATTGTTGTGCATAGCAATTCATTTCTTTAAAAAACAAATGATACTTATTTTAAACTGATGAATACTTTTTCTTAAAATGTCTAAAGTTGAGATTAAAAAGACTTGTATATAGAGAAGAAAACATTGCATATATTCAAATAATATCAATGAAATATAATTTAGCGAATGATTAAAAAGTTGCACATGCAAAAAAAAATATAACTAAAAATCTGTCATTCCATAAAAAAAAATTACAAAAATAAAGATGAAAGTAAAAATTTAGATGAAAATTAAAAAAAAAAAAAGCTGTAAAAAACAAAAAACTTATTTAAAAATCACAAAATGAATACATCATGAGGACTACAGTAACTGAAACAACTCACTAAACCAAAAGTTTCATTCTAATACAACAGTTCTACAATAAATTCCAAAGCAAGAGTAATCAAAACTAAATCACAGTAAGTATGTACATGATGATTCAAACCATTAACCGAGCAGTATGGTCAATACAATGCAAATAGTACTGGAACATATGACATGCACACATACACACACACACACTAGTTGTCTTCACATAAAAATGTTTCAATTTCGTTGAATAATGTCAACATTTACTTAAGACTTGTCTTAGACAAATAAATCTACCCACTTTTTAATTTTACACTCATTTAAAAAAAAATTAACAAAAAATTGGACAAAAATTCAATCTACTAACTACTCAATATACAACTTATTTTTTGCAATGTGCTCAATTGGTTTTGAAAATATAAAAATAATTCTAAAGAATATTATTTTAGATATTGACTACTTTCTGTTTGTTCACCAACATTTTAAAGCAAACTGTATAAGATAGCTGGTAATTGAAAAATGTGCATTTACTATTAAGGCCAACATAATTAAGAAACAGCTATAATTATGATCATCATGAGTGTAATTATGAAAGTGAAGCCGATGTGTAGGAATAGCATGAATCGTTTGAATCTGTGACCCTGTAAAGAATAAATAAAATTATGTAATTATGTGTTCTTTTATAGTAACTATTTAATTTGAACTAAAAAAAAAAAACTTTGATATCTTCTAAATCATCTGTCTGACAAATTATACAAATACAAATCCTCAATTAAATCTGTTCGCCTGTATTAGCCATCTAAATTAAACATTTATTTTGCATTTCTTACAGTTCAACTGTTACTTACAACTGGGTCAGGCTCCGGATGATGCTGTTTAGGATATTCCCTCTTGGTCTGTTCCCATTTTCTTCTGCGCTCTGTAATAAATGTTAAATTATTTTTTTTTGTGTTCAAAGCCATTGAAAATACCCATTCTTTTATTT
>JADKLZ010000130.1:29493944-29506899 GCA_021533235.1 Biomphalaria straminea | reverse complement strand
TATGACGTAAATAGATATAGAACAATTCTTAGGTTTTATTTGATATTAAGAGTAACATTATGACGTAAATAGATATAGGACAATTCCTAGGCTTTGTTTGAAATTTATAATAACATTATGTTTATAATCAAAATTAAGGCAAATATAGAAGAAAAATATCTTTTTTCTTTCAGAAAGATTACATTAATATCATTTCGAATGCAATGTTGTTACCTAAGCAAGTTTTGTTCTACAGGTCTACTTCATGTGTAAACAATTATTTCTAAAACAAATATAAAATTCAAGCAAAATCAATGATCTCCGTTTAGTCAAAAAAGAAAGTGGTTCATCATTTTACTGGGCTTTAATATGGTATTGGCCTACTAGGTGTTCTAAATGTCTTGCTGAAGCTGACAACTTGAATGGTCCGGTGTGTCTAAAACTAGCAGGACACTTCATGAAAACTTGAATATTTTGATAATGATGGTGAAATTCTCTGAAATGGGCTAAATCTTGAGCTGAGTGTAAATACATCGCGTGTTTCTTTCCCTCCGAGAGTTTGTTTTCACAACCTCTGTGAAATGATCTGGTCCGGATTTATTTCCCGATCCGACAACAAACAAGGCTTTATTTAAACACGCCCCCCCCCATCTTCCATTATGTGTTCTTCGTGTCATTAGAGCAACTGAGCAGAGCCTAGATTTCCAATACGATTGATGATAGCCTAGCATTGATTAATCGATGTAATCATCCCTTCGATTGGTCTAGCACATTCCCAGATTACTCGGCTGTTGTTGCGCACGTGTCTTAGGTGTAAGTGTATTCAGTTAGCGAGCTGGTGGGTGCGTTTGTTTGAGTTCGACCCAGATTACATCTTTGAAAATGGCTAACCGCTAGCGTATAACCAATCACACATTTCATTTTGTTATTTGCATTGGGTTGATTCATAAATTAAACTAACCTTCCAGAAATTACTTTCCTAGACTCCACACAGTCACACCAGGGAAGGCCTCAAGTACTTATAATTGGAGGCCCTATGCAAAGCGAATACGGAGGCCTTAGGCGAATTGAATCTTATCTTCTTATCTTATATAATACAGACGTTACTTCAAACAAACAAAAAAGATGATGATTACGTCCTACGCGTCATGCATTTAGTCATGCATGTTAACCAATGACTTAAATTCTGCCAAGTCACTGGTTTTCCTGGCTGGCCCAGGCAACCCATTCCATGCTCTAATAGAACTAGGGAAGAAATTTGTACAAATTTGTCCTAGCATATGGAAGGAGGAATGTGCCTTTATCTTTGTGTCTTTCAGAGTATTTATTAGATTTTGTTTTGGTATTTGAAGAGTATGGTTAAATGTTCAATGTATAATTGCTACTTTGCTTTTGAGTCTTCTGTCCTGAAGGCTTTCTAAATTTAGTGACTTTACTAAAGGTGTTACTCAGTCAAATGTGAATATTGATTTGTTATGAATCTCACTGCTCTATTTTGTGTCTGTTCCAGTTTCTTAATATTTTCTCGAGTTCAGTGGTCCCAAACAGAGGATGCATATTCAATTATTTTCTGTTAATGAACCCTAATCGTTTGTTTGATTTTTTGATAGTTTCATCGATATGGGGAGTCCATGACAGTTTTTGATTTATTATAACACCTAGATATTTTGCGTTTTTAATCTGTGTTATTGGTTAACCATGAATTAGATAAGTGGAATTTATTTGGTTTAGCTTTTTTTTTTTTGTTACTCTTAATAACTGACATTTTTCCGGGTGGAAAGACATGCTCCAATTTGATTCCTATTTCTGTAATTCATCTTATTCTCTTTGAAAAATTTCTGTATCTTATGTTGTTTTTATTGTTCTATATATTATGCTATCGTCCGCGAATAATCTGACTTTTGTTCCTGAACTAATGCAATTTACTAAATCGTTTATGTAAAGTAAAAATAGTAGTGAAAATAAGACTATTCCTTGAGTTACACCTGAGTTTACTGTTATTGGTGTTGATTTAGAGCCATTATTACAGTTTGTTCTCTCCCTATAAGAAAATTTTTAATCCACTGATGGACCATCCATGCCAAAATATTTTAATTTAAATAGGGTAGTACCCAAATGAAATAGGAAAACAAAAACTTAAGACCGAAAAATACCCAATGAATTATAAACTACATCATATTCATAGTTTGTTGCTACGCGCTGTTTTACAACAACAAAAATGTAATAAAACAAAAAATTTAATAGCAAAGAAAGGTGTAATAAAACAAACAAGATTACAAAGAGAGTTTGTTTGATACACAAACTCAGAGACGGCCCCGTCGGAGTGAGATCCCTGTCAGATCCGCCTATTTGCAAGATGTTTCGGATGTTCCTTCTAAGTTGAAAATAATTAACTTCTCGCTGGACGACGGAGGATGGCGAGCAGGGTATAAACCTGCCTTATCTTGATGTTTGCGCACTAGACTTTAGTTCGGATTTATCATTGGTCCCTGGCTCAATTCCTGTATGCTCCCATCCTTAAACTATCGCAATATTTCTGAAAGAACAGTAAAGGTTAAATCATATTTTCAAAAGCCTTTAGTGTTTTTTTTTCTAACCGTGACGGACAGACCAACCAACAGACAAAACGCACAAAAAATGTGCTTCTTTCATTCTAATGGGGGCACTAAACAATTTAAAAAAAAAACAACTGATTTAAAAAAAAAAAATTAAGAAATCAGTTTAGAATCATGTCATTGCCGGGCTTTACGCTAGTACACGAAAGTCGCTGCTAAAAGTTCATTTAAAAAAATGTGCGTGATAACTGATATATACCTATGGAGAGCATTTCTTATAGTAACATTTCCTCCCTTACATTTACGTAATTGTTTTAGAATTGGTGTTTTGTTATTAAAAAATCGCTTGCATAATTAATTTCATGAATTAAAAGGTTTGCTTTTAGAAAACTAAAAGTAGCCGTTGCATCTAAACTTTTCAAGCCGCATTTAATGGTGAAATAATATTTTTCGTATCTATTCTAGTTTTGGCGCTATGAGTTTGAAGGACGGACAGACAGACAGAAATTCATTTTAAAAAATGTGTGTGATATCTACATGCTAAGAGCTTTTTTTCTAGTAACATTTCCTCCCTTAGGCCTACATTTACCTAATTGCTTCACAATTGGTGTTTTATTATTAAAAAATCGCTTGCATAATAATTTTTATAAATTAAACGGTTTGCTTTTAGAAAACTAAAAGTAGCCGTTGCACCTAAACTTTTCAAGCCGCATTTAATGGTGATAAAATATTTTTCGTATCTCTTCTAGTTTTGGCGCCCTGAGTGTGACAGACGGACATTTTGCACAAACCTAATAGCGGCTTTTCCCCTTACGGGGGCCGCTAAGAATGCAATGAAACAAAAATTGTAATAATGTAATAAAACAAATGTAATAAAACAAAACATGTAAACCTAATAGATGATGTATGCCTACTGTAGACAAGAAGAAAGAATACTATAATAGCAACATACACATAATGTTACCCTACCTTGTAGGCTACATAGATGTAATTCGAATTATTTGCAGGCCTTTTAAATAATAAAAAAAATAAAAATAATGATGATCTTTTTTAATATATGCAATAATGCATGTCTACATCTTTATATTAATAATTACATTGCTTTGAACTTTGTTTTTAAAACAGACTATAGGGGTTAAACATCGAATCTAAAAATCAAATTTCTATATTATTAGAATACAAACCATAAATACATTCCTTACCGATACATAGACATATCAAACATGAGTTGACCTAATTATTTCAATGTGACCAAAACCGTATAATGCTGTTCTTGCTACAAGAGCAAGTGATGACTTGTTAGTTGAATAAAACATAATGTAATGTCGGTATGTTTAGAGCCACATTTCTTTGCTTCCCTTTTGTCACATAATTATCTTTAGAATAAGATTTTGTTTCCTGTCTCCCCTCCCCCCTTTAACTACTTTATGTTCTGTTAAGGACTTTCCTCTCGCCACCAAAGCTGGTAGGCCACTCGTTGGTCACTTGTTTTTCACTACATAATTCATGTGGAGATAATTCACACGGTGATCTCCCTTGGAGTAAGGAGAGATGACAAACAAAAATATTCATCAACTCAACCCCCTAATACAATTTTATGATTTTATATTCGATGTGTGAATTTGTGTTATTAATAGCCCCAGTGTGTTATACACAAAGATTCAGGCCTAAACGACATTGTAAGACGAGCGAAATTTTTTTTGCCACAAATGATTTACTCTAAATAAAATTACACAAAAACAGCTTATGTTTATTTGTTAGAACGAAAATGTGTAATATAAGTTTTTATAAGTTTTTTGTGACGATCTCTTATTCAGGGGAATTTTGTCTATTTTATCAGATAGTCAGAAAATAGATAAAGTTTCTACAGATCTAATAAAATATAGTAAACGGAAGTTTTACTCTCGATGCAGGTCGATCCAAGTGGCTCGTCGAGTAAATTTCTTCTTTGGCATCATCACTGATTTTTCAAATCGTACGGTGCGCGAAAAAAGATGCGCGACGGCACTTCGTTTCTCTTTGCCTTTGTAAAAAACTCGAAGCTGGTGTTCCATTAGTATAGTTCCATGGTTCGAGTGAAAACGCAACTGGCTATTATAAAATATACACCAGAGAGGTTTGTAATCTAGTGTGCAAGTGCGACCAACCTGGAGGGGCCAACTACGAGTTTGTAATACTAACTCTCTCTGTTGTAAGGAAGCAAGTAAACACGTCTGCTTCCGAAATAAACAAAATTAGTTAATAGTTGGACAATAAATTTAACATACGATTAACTACTAGCTAATCCTATTTTTTTCAAGTTAATTTGGTACTTTGAGGGACATTAGTTTTTTTTGACTATGTATTATAATCTTAAGGTTGTAATTTGGGAAAAGCCATGACACCTGATCGCCCCCTCCCCAAGTCAGTCATATTTAATGGCACCAGACCAAGATAAGTCAAGGGAGACAAGTTACTCGTTGTGAAACACGACACGGCCCTATAACTAACTCTTCCGGTCTGGCGGTCAGTGTCGGTATGGTGGCTGGCTGTCGCCGCCAGATATCAGGACGGATCAGGGAAATTCAATTTATCTCTTTTCCGGGTGTTGATGAGCGTGCACGACAAACTGAGTTTAAGGGTGAGGAGAACCAGGTCAATACGTCTAGGAGTATAGTCAACAATTCGAGCGCTTTAGAAGAGATGGCTCTGTTGTTAAAATGTAAGTAATTGACCAGACGAAACAGTGGGAATGGCCGAATGGACGTTGTATTTGAAATTAAAGGAAATGTTGAGAAACACTGTAGTCCATCGCCTTGCAAATGCTGCAATGTAATTCATTAGCATTTTATTTCGATTTTATTTATAAGATCTCTGTTATAAATGATTTTTCTCCATAAATTTCATTGTTTTTACAAAGTTTTTAATCAATTCACTCTGTCTGTTTGTGTGTCTGTCTGGCCAAATGTTTGTACACGTTATTTCTCCTACACCAAATCTCGGTCGGATCAATCTGCATATGTGCACAATTATTTCTTTTACCTGACAACACAAAAATAAGAAAACAATTAACTAATTAGTTATTAAACTATTGGTAATAAAAAAAATTGTATCTCAAACAATGGAAAGAAATAGCACTTGATTGAAGTTGAATTAGTCCCCTTTATTTTAGGCGGCCGTCTCAGGCTCAGTGAGCACAAACATGAAATAGAAACAATACAATCTTCCATGTTCAATGACTCTTCACTAACAGTGTAGTTACCACGTTGGCTTGCGGAGCCTGATAAGGCTTTAGTCCACAAGTTTGAATTCAGGTCGTTCCTTTTTTTTTTAATTTTAAAAGCGATCACCCAGTTACCCCGTTCTTTCTTCCCCCTTCCCTACTGGAAAGCGTTTTGAGAAAGCTAAAAGCATGAAATAGCGCTAAACAAAAACAATTGTTAAAAAAATATTTCCAATTGCACATATTTATTATTGTTAGTCTAGATCTATTACAAATATAATTGCATCCAAATTAATTGATACACATTAATATAAGCTCTGCTTTAAAAAAAAATTTTTGTGTATTTTTTAAAATTATTTCTTTATGTATTCATGACGGGAACCGGAATAGCTGAGTCTTCCACTCTTACAATAAGATGGATGCTCTTCGAAAGACACCAACAGTTGGGAAAAAAAGCATAGGATACGCCCACATTTCGAGCAGTGGCGTAGCTGTGGTGGGGGAGGAAAACTAAAAGAAAGTTTCTTTATATACCTATTAAGTCACGTTATGCATCATTGAAGGATTGACAGCTATAAGGCATTGATGACAATCTCTCGTGGAACTGTGCGGTGTCTGGTGAGCCCAACTAGAAGCAGGAAAATTGCTGAAAACGATTTACTTTGGCTGTGCATCAAGAATATATTGATCTAGTTTAGACTAAATTTGTCTATTTTAGCCTAATTTTGTCTAGATAAGCCCTGCTTTGTCTAGTTTAGCTTAAAATAAATAAATAAATTTTTATTTTTATATTTCTTTATTTTAAGACCAAAGACAAAAATACTGTTTAGTTTTAAAGTTTCATTGTTGTAAGTGATCAGTAAAAAAAAAGTAAATACAAATTTAGCCCTATAATTAAGTGGGAAGGAAGACAAGTATTAAGTTGCTTGACTTCCGAAGCGAGAGGCTGAGTTTGAATCTCGGTGGAAACTGAGATTGTGAATCATGACTTTTTAGGGATGCCGCTAAGTCCATCCAACACTAATGGATAGTTGACAGACGTAGGGAAAGTAAATGGTGTTTCTTGTTGTGCTGGCCACATGATACCCTTGGTAACCGTCCGTCATATAAACAGATGACCATTACGTCATCTGAAAATCTTACCTGTATTATTATAATTACATGTTCATTATTCTAAAACCAAATGATGTATCAAAAAACAGTTTATATGAGATTTGTCTAGAGACCATCACATGATAGCCACAGCGTACGTAACGCTAATGAGAGAGCAGAACAAAAGCACGACTCCCCAAAGCGAACTCACGAGTGGACCGCATGATAGACAGATCATAATCTCACCTCGTTGAGGGAGCTCATACCATGATGAATCATCCCTGATGACATCCGATGAAGATTTTAGTTTCACGAGACCATACTAACTAGATCTAACAGCCTATAGAATATTGGACATTTTCATAAAAAGAAGTCAAATCCATAAACTACAAGCTTTTGGTAGATCCGGTGTATAGAATTGGGAAGTATTGATAAGCTATACTTTTCTAAAGCCATTTACTTATTTTTTTAGCGGCTCCCGAAAAGGGAAAAGACGCTTTTAGTTTTGTGTGGAATGTCTGTCCGTCCGTCTGTCCCGTTTAGATCTCGTAAACCAAAAAAAGGTAGTGAAAATCCGACATCGTAATATTTTAGACCATTCAAAGGTCTGATGCAACGGTTACTTTTTTTCTTTTCTGAAGGCGAAAAATCTAATTTTTTAAATCACTTATGCAAGCAGTTTTTTCTTTATAAAAATACATAACTTTTACAACTATTCACTATTAATAGTAACACACAAGGGGGGCTCCTTGGTTGAGAAAATAACCAATTATCATATTTTAACACATTTATGCTAACGGTTTGAGATTTTTGTGAAACAATATTTTTTTTACATTTGTTAACTATGTTCTATTATACTAACTACTACATTTACACAAAAAATGTTTACTTTTTTTTAAGAGAAAAAATCTATTTAGTATACATATAAGTTGGACATAATTTAAAACAATTAATAAGTCTTTTTTTTATATTATCGTGTGAACTGCAGTGCTCATACATGACAATAGAGCACTGAACTAAAACCATTTTTTTTTACGGAAATGTTTTTTTTTTTTTTTTGAGGAATAAGAGATTATCCCTTTTAAAACAATTATAGCAATTAGATATTCATTATAAGACATCAGTGAGGCCAGGTTCACATCTAACTTTACATTAACTTTCACCTATCTTTGGTCCTTGGGCCGCTGGAGCACCACACAAGATCAACCTTCTTTCTCCATTCTTCACTGTCATTTGTCTTTGATAGAATTTCATTCTGATGTTCTTTCTGAAAATATTGAAACCTGCATTTTTACCTGCCTGGGTGGACCACTTCGGGGGGCCGATTTTGAGTTTGTGTTTCCACACAAATCGTTTGTAACTTTGTTATATTATAGCACTGTAGAACCTAATACAAAATCATAATGAAAACAAAGAACAGATTACCGGTACCGTGAAGATATTAGTATGAAACATTTATAGACTTTTTGTTTAGATTGAAAAGCCTTGCCACATCTTTTTATTTGGAAAACTCTACAAATTAAATAAATATTAAATAAAAGGTACATATCGCTACACAAGTTGTCATAATCTGGGAAGTTGATGTTAGAGGCGTGCCATTTGATCCAACAGATTAGACAAGAATGCCTTGTAAAGAAAATAGCGTGCACACCAACAGTTCATGTCCAGCAGCAGACATTTCTCTTCAAATTATTTCTATTTTATTAAAAGAAAAAGGATCTGAGCTCAGTGAACTAAAAAAAATCTATGGCTCATTTCTTCGTTTTTTTTTTTTTAAATCGTACAAAATATAATAATAAGATTGAGAGGAAGGGGGAGAAAAAGAGAGGGGGGGGGGCTTCAAGAGAAAATATAGAAGGAAGAAATGAGAAATAGAAAAGGGGGGGGGTAAGGAAAAGTAAGGGGACAGGAGGAGGGGAGAACATGAAAAATAAAATTCCGACAATGAGCTATTTTTAAATTTTTCTTTTTCTATCTTCCAGTGACAAACGTCAAGACGTCCCATAATGAAGCATATGTGTCTCCTAGACCCGCCCTCCCTGCAGGGCATTTCAAACCATTTGGCTTAGAATCAATAATTTCATCGCCTCTGTCTGTGATTTTCCAAAGAATAACGGTAACTATAAAAAAAAAGTCTGTTATTTTCCCTCTAATACAAACTAATAAGTTTACACTGGGGATTACTTTCAACACGATGGATCACGAGGTGTCGATATTTGACTGGTCAGTATGGAAGGGAGTATGGACGTCTATCAGTCCCATCTGCGAGTATTTAAGATTTGTTGGCATTTTCAGTCCTGTTTGAGGGATCAATTCATCCCAGGCAAACACTCTCCAATTAGTGTATAGCAATTATTTTAAAATCATTTTCTTTTTTATTTTAAATGATATTGCCAGCGCTTGTTTAAAGATAGTAATATTGAAAGCACTTCTGAAATCACAAAGACTTGGAGCAGCCATTTTAACACAAATAATGCTGTTGCCATGGTTGCATTGCAAAACTAATGGAAATGTTTTCGCACAAAACACGTTTTATTGGTCCAGAAAAGTACGCCACAACTTTGTATTGTTTAGTGCTTTCAAATGCTTTGTTTCAATTGGAGAGATAAAAGCTAAATGAGTGTAGACATTTATGCAAACAGGTGTAAACCAAAGGAATCGGAGATTTTCAAAAAATGGAAGCGTATCCACTAATAGCAAAATTTTGATGTATTCAGTGAACAGAGTTCGAAAGTATTGATAAACTAGCAGTACACACCGGCTACGCCCGTTGATTTATTCCCATGCTTTATATTGTTTATTATGGACGGACCACCTCTTCTTTTTTTTTAATCGTAATTAACGGGCCACATTTTAAATATCAACCTAACATAAGGCCCATGGATTAGTGTATCTGTTACAATGAAATTTCAAGACCCCCTCTTTCCTTATCTCTCTCTCTTTCCTTCCTCCTCTCTCTCGCTCTCTCTCTCTCTCTCTCTCTCACTCTTTCGTACATATACATGATCTCGTTAATTCCATATCACTTTTACTTGTCCTCTCTTTATGACTTTTTTCTTTTCTCAATTCAATCTTTGACCTTGACAGATCTTCCCTCTTTGGTTAGACGATAATTTTACTTTTGCAACCTTTAATCTTAAAGCAAGCAAAAAAAATGTTTTCTTCAAAGGCCTAAATGGAATGCCACAATCACGTTCTCTTTCTATATTTGTTATGCATTTTGAATGCAGTAAAATGAAAATAGATCAAGATTTATATTTTTAATGCTATTAGAATTAGTTTTGTTTTTAATTTAGTGAGCGTCTAAAAGAATCCTACAAAAGGATCCTCGATTGATCACATCACTTTCAGATTTTGAATCTATATAGAGCATCTTTGGTTAGTCCCGGGTTCGAATCCTGGTGAAGACTGGGATTTTTATTATCCAGATTTTTCGGGCACCCTTGAGTCCACCTAGCTATAATTGGTAACTGACATTAGTTGGGGAAAGTAAAGGCGGTTGGTCGTTGCGTGGGCCACATAATTATATGACCTTTACATCATCAGCCCAATAGACCACAAGGTCTGAAAGGGGAAATTTACTTTTTTTTTCGGTTAGTTTTAAACGTTATATCTACATTTTAATCATAAGAAAAAGAATCTAGATTAGAAAAGGAATGTAGCGTCAATTGAGGAATTGTAGGTTTTAGCCCTTCTTCCATTGTGCAAATAGCAAAGTTGTATATCATATAAACTATTTATTAATGATACAAATTGTTTCATTTACGGACTGCTGTCAGAAGGTCATCACTGGACCCAATCGCCATTGTGATTTTGATTCAGACGTGTTTGACAGTCAATAACGTCTCCCTGTTGAAAACATTCTTTATTTTATAAACTCACAGTCATGTACACATGTCAATATAAAATTGTGTAAACAAAGAATGATACACCAAACACTCGATCAGTAAAAAAAAAAAAAACAACTGAAGGTTATATTCTATCATAATACGATACTGAAGACCAGATTCTATCATAATACGATACTGAAGACCAGATTCTATCATAACACGATACACAAGACCAGATTCTATCATAACACGATACTGAAGACAGATTCTATCATAATACGATACTGAAGACAGATTCTATCATAATACGATACTGAAGACAGATTCTATTATAACACGATACTTTAGACCAGATTCTATCATAACACGATACTTTAGACCAGATTCTATCATAATACGATACTGAAGACAGATTCTATCATAATACGATACTGAAGACAGATTCTATCATAATACGATACTGAAGACGAAATTCTATTAAATAAAATAAATAAATGTGAAATTCTATCTAATTATAACATAAATGAAGGTTTCATTTAATAAGATAACCTAGGGTAAAATTATATATATATAAAGTCAGATTATAAGAAAATTTAAAAAAATACTAAAGTGAAATGCTGTTCAATAATAAGACACACAAGTTACAGTTCTAATTAATATTAAGATAGCTATGGTAGCAACTTATCAATAGATAAGATAAAGAACAAAATAATTAATAAATAAGGTAACTAAATAAGGTGAAATTGTATCAAATAATAAGAAAACCAAGGTAAAATTCCGTCCAATTGTTTTTCTCCCCCTCCCCAGATCGATATGGATGCGTGACGTCACACAACAGCCTAAGCAATGCCAGAGAGAAGTGTGTGTCGCATGCGTAGGTCTGGTGTGAGGGGCAGAATAAAAAAGGGGGAGGGGGAGCGCTGTCTGTCATCGCCCCCCAAGGCTGCCATCGCGGTAGTGATGCTGTCGTTGTGCGACTGGACGCATTGAGGGGACTGGTCGATGTGGCGGATATAGATTGTTGTGATGTTGGTGCCAGCTAGTTTTCTCTGTTTGATTCACCCCCTTCACCACCTTTTTTTTCCCCACAATACGCAGCATAAATTTCACGTCATTATTTTGTTATATATGTCATCACATGTCATACATCGATAGGAATATAAGCGTCCCTGTTGTTTTTATGTTTTGTTTATTTATTTATGTTTTTTTTTTTTGCTAAGTAAGACTTCCGTAAGTACTAGCTTGTGAAGAGATATTGGGGAGAGGGTTTGGGAGATGAAAAGGAGTAATGAAGGAGCGGGGCGTAGCATGTAATGAAGGCTAAAAGATGAGGGATAACCAAAAAAAAAAAAGGCAGTTTGTGAAAGAAGGGGGGTGTCGTGGTAGGGACAGGCAAGGATGGATAACTCTAACTGAAAGAATGCTACAGGGGGAGCGAACACTTCCACGAGTTGACAAGTGTCAGTGAGTGTGGCACATAGTAAACGCCTCACGCGCACACACGAGCGCGCGCGCACAAACACACACACACGCACGGAGTGACAGCCACCCTCCGTCCTCTCTCTCTCTTTCTCTTTCATCTCCCCCCACCCCCGCCTGGCTTTCTACGTACGTGGATGATAAATGGTAGCGCATACACCGGCTTCTCTCCGATGTGAAGCCGGCAGCGTGGTGTATATTGTGCGACTGCCGGTCTAGGTAGTTATCATTTATTCAACGATCAAATTGTTGGAATCTAGAAGTGGATACACCAGAACACAGTCACCCACACACAGACACACCTACACACCAACCATCTACTGTGTTCCTTATTTTCTCTTGCTCAGTTTTGCCTTGACTTCAGCACGGTGGATATCAATTCAATTAAAGATGTGTATTTTCTGAAAAAAAAAATCTTCGTCTGAGCACATGAACAAATAGTTTTGTCATAGAGACACAACTCAGTGCCTTACGTTGGGAATAAAGTTATTTCTCTTGTTGACACTATCCGGTAAGTATTTGTATTGCTTTCATTTATAAGGTGTTCATATAAGAAAGATTGCAAGCAGTTGAGGATTTTCTTTGTGAAATTTCACGTTTAAATAGATAATTCCGGTGTAATCAAAACAGGTATTTTCAGTGTAATTTAAACAGTAATTTCTGTGTAATCAAAACAGGTATTTTCAGTGTAATTTAAACAGTACTTTCAGTGTAATCAAAACAGGTATTTTCAGTGTAATTTAAACAGTAATTTCAGTGTAATCAAAACAAGTATTTTCAGTGTAATTTAAACAGTAATTTCAGTGTAATCAAAACAG
>JADKLZ010000130.1:29473660-29492172 GCA_021533235.1 Biomphalaria straminea | reverse complement strand
GCCTGTCCTCTAGTAGTACACACTTTGGAGTGAGCCTGTCCTCTAGTGTTTGTTGAGTTTCTTTTGCTTCGTATGGTTGCTGTGATGGTAATACGATCATATTAATGTGTTGATGGTGTATGGTTAGTCTTCTAAGCTTGAATAGTTTCAAGTAGAAGTTACTAATTACGGTTGCGTGAGTTTGTTAACAAATCTTACATAATGTGGCTGTTTCAGTAAGGGCTTAAATAGACCTATATGTGGCGTAGCCTATCATTTGATATTATTAGTCTCTGAATGTAACTTACACACTTGTTGATTCCTCTAATACTACACCGAAATGACTAGATGTCGAGGTTTCCTTTCTTTTATTGCTTTTTATTTTTATAAACCTTTCTGGAATATAGAATTATTCTTGATCCATTCTTTAAAATTCTTTGGAACATTTCCATAGCTAACCAGTGTATTTATTAACATAACAACTGGTCAAAGTTTCTAGCCTAATCTCCGCTATATATCTAGAATGATGCAAACACACTTAACCTGCTTACTGGACGGAATATTTAACCGAGCGTGACACTTAGGCTAACGAGAAGTTAATAACAGAAATAAAATAAACTTATTTTAAATGGGACGAAAGTTAAACACAACTGGCCTATAAATAGAATAGCGTCGAGTGAGCTAGAAGGAGTCTACATTTTTAATACGGACCCGAGGCCCCAACCACACTCCTCCACAAAGGCATCTCAAGTGGTAAATTAATCTATTTATGCTCTATTAGTCCATTTGGGGTCTTCTCCCTATTCCGTTGGACATATTTAAGAGTTAAATAATCTTTAAAAAAACGTCTAGACATGATATGCAGATTGAGAACAGAGAGAAGAGACTTCGAGAGAGATGACTGGAACACTCTTAAAAATTCCGTGAAACATATCCCGACAGACATCGGCTTGGGTAATGTGATGATATGAAGATCACAGTTGGGTCTGCGTAATATTGTAATCTTCCTGGTCTTCAATCTTGGGGACTGTGCATTATTATTTTTTTATTCAGACCATATCATTACAAATGTATTATGTGTCTATGTGCTCTATAGTCTTATCAAGTTGACGAGAGACTGTGATGACTGATCGAAATATTAGGATGCGGTGTTTTAGTTATAACTACACTTAAAGTGACCATACGTAAGCAGCCAACTAGATCTAGTGATGTTACAAAATTAGGATCTGAAATATTTCATAAAATTAACACCTACCAGAGATGTCAGTATGTAGGCCTATGCAGTCGGCTTTATCTATAACATCAAAAACTCCGTTTTTAACATTAAACCATTCGATGCATCATTTAACTTCTGGGTGAGGACTCAAGAACAAAGACATGGTAAAATCGAATTCTCATTACTGAGAATACGTTAAGGAAACACAAAAGTAGGTCAACTCTAGTCGAAAGCATTTCATTCCTTATTGGCAATCCATTATTTTTATTAGCCATCACTCACCTGTAATAAAAGGACCGGCTGACTGCCATCAAAGCCAAGACAGTGACAAGGAGAAACAAAAAAGAAACAACTGGCGCTCGTCTGGAGAGCAGCTTTGCCTTGTTTCTTATCTCGCCCAGATCCTGGGCTCTTAGCACCTGCCAAACAATCCCAACTGTCCGAATGTCACTCTGAGAGCCAGCCAATACAAGTCCAAGGAATATTAAACTCCTATTTGTTTTCGGACCATGAGTTGCTATTTTTGTCATACAGCGAGCAATCTTATTATCAGGGCCGGCTTTAGGCATAGGCAAACTAAGCAGACTCCTAGGGCCTCCTGTTAGTGGGGGCTTAGCACAGGACGTTTTAGAAGAAATAGCAAAACTTAAGTCCAATGTTAATGTTGGAGTACACAAGGTTTTAAATAAAGTGTCTTTTTAGCGGCCCCCGTAAGGGGAAAAAGCCGCTATTAGGTTTGTGCAAAATGTCCGTCTGTCCGTCTGTCCGTCTGTCACACTCAGGGCGCCAAAACTAGAAGAGATACGAAAAATATTTTTTCACCATTAAATGCGGCTTGAAAAGTTTAGGTGCAACGGCTACTTTTAGTTTTCTAAAATCAAACCGTTTAATTTATAAAAATTATTATACAAGCGATTTTTTAATAATAAAACACCAATTGTGAAGCAATTACGTAAATCTAAGGGAGGAAATGTTACTATATGAAATGCTCTTGGCATGTAGATATCACGCACATTTTTTAAAATGAATTTATGTCTGTCTGTCCGTCTGTCAGACTCAGAGCGCCAAAACTAGAAGAGATACGAAAAATATTTTTTCACCATTGAATGCGGCTTGAAAAGTTTAGATGCAATGGCTACTTTTAGTTTTCTAAACGCAAACCGTTTAATTTTTAAAATTAATTATGCAAGCGATTTTTTAATAACAAAACACCAATTCTAAAACAATTACGTAAATGTAAGGGAGAAAATGTTACTATAAGAAATGCTCTAGATACACAGATATCACGCACATTTTTTAAAATGAACTTTTAGCAGCGGGTTTCGTGTACTAGCGTAAAGACCGGAAATGACATGATTGATTTTTAAAAATAAAATTGTATAATGCCCCCATTAAAATGAAATTAACATATTTTTGTGCGTTTTGTCTGTTGGTTGGTCTGTCCGTCACGGTTAGAAAAAAACACTAAAGGCTTTTGAAAATATGATTTAACCTTTACTGTTCTTTCAGAAATATTGCGATAGTTTAAGGATGGGAGCATACAGGAATTGAGCCAGGGACTTAGAAGGAACATCCGAAACATCTTGCGAATAGGCGGATCTGATAGGGATCCGACTCCGACGGGGGCCGCCTCTGAGTTTGTGTATCACACAAACTCTCTTTGTAATCTTGTTTTATTTTTTTTTCATTTGGGGGTCACCAAATTTACTTTTCGTAGGGCCTCTAATTATCTAAGGCCGACTTTGTTATCATACATGCATGTTGTCGGGCTAAGTAGCATAAACGTTTTGTCTGAGTAACTGAGAGTTTGATTCTAATAAAGACTTTTACTTTACGATTTGTTGTGTTTTTAATAAGCACATAATGGCAGCGCGTATATCTTGTACCAGAAACCAAACCTGCAGATATCCACATCAGAGATTTGGTCCACGCGTACTGGCATACTGAAGTATCCTAGAGACATTACATACACACAAACATACTACTAATAATAATATCACCAATGTCCTCGAAAGAGTTTTGGTTAAGAAGAGTACGTAACTTCTTAAAGTAGCTGATCAGCCATCCAATAGAGAAAACAGTCTGGTCCTTTACAAATCACATGATTTAACATTCCTTTGACTCCGTATTTGAAATGACACTACACGTTATCGGACTTAGGTTTATTTCTTTTAAAGGCAAATTGATTTGAAGACTTATCTTCTCAAATTTCTTCGATGTTAATTCTTATTCTCTCTATTTCTAATGGTTAAAGTTTGTTACTTATAAAGCGCACTATTATAATATGTTAGCGATTTTAACGCAACACTTACTCTAAACCTTAGATATTTTCTATCCATTCAGATATTTTATACGTTTCCTATAAAGTATTACTAACTAACAAACTAGAAAACAGGCACATCCTTACCTTTCTTAAACCAAAAACAATTGCTGATAAATAAATTATTTCTATTTTTTTTTTACCCACAAATAGGACACACTATATACAATATTATGGCACAATTATAAATTATGTATTTGTTTCGTAAATAGATGTAGACATGCCTAATATAAGAATATAAAATTTAAAAAAAAGAATAATGATAAGCAAATAAAGCAGTTCTGTGGCTCCGGTAGGTTCATCTATCTACAATAGACTCCCCTATCATATGTGGCATTGTGGGATGTCAACTATCATATTGCACTGTATAAAAGAACGCCTCTTTATGTTATGCAATACAGCGAATTAAAGGCCCTTAAGACTCAGAGGAAGATGACGAGATAGTAAGTGCCGCTGTGCCAGGAATATGAAATTTGTTTGAACTCGCGGCGTGACCAGGTGGTCAGCGTTTCCCAAGCCAGTGACCTGCGACTTCCATTGAGTACTCTGCTGGCAATTGAGTTTACATCATTATCATCGATCAATAGATTAATTTGAAGTTGTCAATCGCAAACTGGGTGTTCGGTTTATAAATAACTCTCAATAACGTCAAGTTACAGACTGATGCTTCAAGTCTAATATTGTTGCTAAGTTGTGTTGTTGTGTTGTCATTATTAGGATCTCAGTTCGAAATAAAAAAAGAATAGACAGAACATTTGGACCCGATGGGAGCTCCAGGTTAATTAACAGAGGCTTGTAATGATAAGATTGCCATGAGAGCATTTCACGGATAAGACTTGACAATGTCCAAATTAAATGATTACTATTTCTAAATAAGAACTACATAAAACAAGGCACAAACCTCATTAACATATTTAGTAAGGAGCACAGTAACCATAGGCAAAGGTACATGAGAATAAAAGCTCTGGACAAACATCCTTGAACTGCTGATGGAAGAGATACAGCTTTGAACTGCTGTTGGAAGGTAAACATCTTTAAGCTGCTGTTGGAAGACAAACACATTTGAACTGCTGTTGGAAGAGAAACATCTTTAAACTGTTGTTGGAAGAGAAGCATCTTTGAACTACTGTTGTAAAAAAACATCTTTGAACTACTGCTGTAAGAAAAACATCTTTGAACTGCTGTTGGAAAAGAAACATCTTTAAACTGCTGTTGGAAGAGAAACATCTTTAAACTGCTGTTGGAAGAGAAACATCTTTAAACTGATGTTGTATGAGAACCATTTTTGAACTGCTGTTGGAAGAGAAACATCTTTAAACTGCAGTTGGAAGAGAAACATCTTTAAACTGCTGTTGGAAGAGAAACATCTTTAAACTGCTGTTGGTAGAGAAACATCTTTAAACTGCTGTTGGTAGAGAAACATCTTTAAACTGCTGTTGGAAGAGAAACATCTTTGAACTCTGTTGGAAGAGAAACATCTTTAAACTGATGTTGTATGAGAACCATTTTTGAACTGCTGTTGGAAGAGAAGCATCTTTGAACTGTTGTTGGAAGAGAAACATCTTTGAACTGCTGTTGGAAGAGAAACATCTTTGAACTACTGTTATAAGAAAAACATCTTTGAACTGCTGTTGGAAGAGAAACATCTTAAACTGCTGTTGGAAGAGAAACATCTTTGAACTGCTGTTGGAAGAGAAACATCTTTAAACTCTGTTGGAAGAGAAACATCTTTAAACTGCTGTTGGAAGAGACACATCTTTAAACTGATGTTGTATGAGAACCATTTTTGAACTGCTGTTGGAAGAGAAACATCTTTGAATTGCTGTTGGAAGAGAAACATCTTCGAACATCTTCTAGGAAGCAAAACATTTCTAAACTGCTGCTATAAGTATTTTGAGTTTCGCATCCGAAAGAAAGAATGCGTTTCGAAAACAATCATTGAACTTTAGGGTAACAATGGTAATAAGCTTGAAGACACATGACATTCAGCAGACAGACTGACAATACTTTCTTTACTTTATGTTTGACGCACTAATTGGTATTCATTACATGTACAAAAGATTTATATTTTTAATTACTCAATGTATTGAACTGATTTTGAAAACATAAAGAATTTTAAGATTAGCGCTGAGTTACTTCATTGTATCCCAGTAGTGTGTTGAAAAGAGTTATAAGCACCTCCTAATCCGCGTGTGTGGTATGGTTGAGGAGACAAAGCACTAAATTTCCCAAAATGATCGTGACAACTTTTAATATTTGTTTTGTTTATTCAATGTTTATACAAATTCAAGTTTTTATTTTACCTAAGGCAGGTCAGACGATTCCTGCAACACAAGGGAGCACTCCTTGTTTAGAACCACTGGGTCTGCCTGATAAATAAATTACATGTATGATCAAACATTTCCAGCATATAATAAGGTCATCCAGGGAGTATAAACACACAAAAATCCCTGTCATAAATGCAAAGCTCCAAGACATTATCGACATAAAATATAATGCAATGCTGCCATGCAAAAGAAGAGAGAGGGAAGCCCAACTCCCCCCCCCCCACACACACACACAAACACACATCTTTAATTCCATGGTTATGTTGCAATGGGCATTTACAGGGCCCAAACCTTTCCCCCAAACCTTCTGTTGATGGGGGCGGGTGAGAGAATGAGAGATGGTGGAAAGAACCAAATATCTAGTTCAGTGAATATTGATTGGTGATTTGTCAAGGGGCAAACTACCCGTGAAAGTGGTAAGCTTATCCTCTCTTGTATGTCTAACCCGTATATTATGGGAGTTCGTTGTACACAGAGGCGTCATAATTATCGGGAATGTAATAATAGTCCGACATTTGCTGGTTATTGTAAAATAATCGTGTACCGAAGCGGGCATTAATGCTTGTGAAATTTATTTGGAGATTTTTTGTTTGTTTTACTCACCAAAAATATCATATTGCTATACATAACATTTTTTTCGGATAGGTGAAAACGAAATCTCACCATGCAGATGGGCGTAGTTCAGAATACAGCAAAATATTTAAACTGCTATTTAAAAAAAAACAAAGCTTATCAATGTAAAAGAACTCTATATTTATAGGCATATTCTCTCAATATTGTAAGATTTGTGTCCATTTTTCGATATGAGACCAAATTAATTTCAATTGTGCATTTTCGATCAGATGTAGACATCATATATTTCGGCTGACAGTTGCTCTAAATGAAATCAACATATTTTCTTCTCCTGCTTTCAACCGGAGATGTGCCTTGTAGAATCACTTTTGCAAGGTTGTTAAAAATTGTAACCTGACCAATGAACTACTGAGAATTCAGTTGTTGTTGTTTTAGTTTGATTGGATAGACTGTCAATTACCATAAAAACAAAAGTGTAGCATTTATTTTTGCAAAGAAGTCATTTATAACTATTTATATAAAAGACATCTTGAGAATGAATGACTAATACTTATGTTTCCGTATAGACAAAGTATATGCAAAGACCAGGGCTAAACTAATCATGAAATATATGTATTTATAAGCAATGACTAAATCTGAAATATATGCATTTGTTTGCAATGACTAGACTTATAAGAAAAGATAAGACTAAATATGAAATATATGTATTTGTATGCAATGACAAAATATGAAATACAAGTATATGTATTTGTATGCAATGATAAAATATGAAATACATGTATATGTATTTGTATGCAATGATAAAATATGAAATGCATGTATATGTATTTGTATGCAATGACAAAATATGAAATACAAGTATATGTATTTGTATGCAATGATAAAATATGAAATACAAGTATATGTATTTGTATGCAATGATAAAATATGAAATGCATGTATATGTATTTGTATGCAATGATAAAATATGAAATACATGTATATGTATTTGTATGCAATGACAAAATATGAAATACAAGTATATGTATTTGTATGCAATGATAAAATATGAAATACATGTATATGTATTTGTATGCAATGATAAAATATGAAATACATTGTTGCGTGCCTATTCGCGGTGTTGCAAGGTAAACTGTCACGAATCAAACCACCAACGAAGGACAAACAAATAATATAGTAAGTCGACAATGCTTCAACGATAAATCAACTTTAATACATAAGAAGGGAACCGTCGTTGTCTGTTTCGTAGTCTATATCAGAATCAACGTCTTGTTCTAGTTGTCAACTAAATCGTTCTTATTTTTAATCTCCCCATTCGTCACTTCCGTCACTAATGAAAACTTATCCCTTAATTATCCCCGAAATAAACCTACGCTCTAATCATGTCATAACACATGTATATGTATTTGTATGCAACTGCCTCGAAGCTTGAAACTCACACATTTTATCGTAAACTATTAAGACCTGCTCACACGCGATGCACGTGAAGGCAATAGTGATGTTCGACCATGAACCAATGATTACATCGAAATGTCAAAGACAACGACTTGGAGCAATGGTGCTGCTGTATTGTGAAGTTTAAAATTTCCTACATAAAATTTTGATCTATAAGGGAAAAAAGGCAATTACAAAATGTCGTGTTCTGAGCTCCTATATCATCATCTGTACGCCAATGTATGTTTGCACATTTCAAAGTGCATCCCGTACGACAGTGTTGCATTTTTTTATAGAAAAATCAATTATTATTAGCTAAAAGCTTCAAGAATATATTCTTTTTGTTTGTTCATGCTATTTTTACTTCTTTGTATTTCGGTCAACATCTAAACGTCTAAGCACATTGCTCTGTTAGTCAGTTGAGTTGTAATATGTTATGGTGCATGTTGTTGGTCTGTTTTACAATGTTTATATCAATTCACTATGTCCGGTCCGGTAAAAAAAGTGTGTACACGTTAGTTCTCCTAAACCCATTCTCGGATCAAGATGAAACTTTGCACATTTATTTATTAGAGTAAACAATATATGAATCAATAAAAAATTTGTCAATTAATTACTGGTATTCATTCATAGACATATGTAAATATAGACTGGAAAAAGGAAGTAACTTCATGTAACTTGCAACTGTGTATATCTGTTGAATTCGGATTTCCGAATTATGAAAAATTAAAAAATTGCATGATCTTCAGTCTTAGAGCTTAAACAAAATTTATAGACATAAAATAAAGTACACACAATTGCAATTCACAAATTTTAATCTCATAAACCACTCTTATTGGCCAGTCTATATTTATTAATGTCTATGTAATCATTATTTTGTCTGATACCAACAAGGGCAATTATTCCTTCCGTAATCACAGCTATGGCTAAATATGTAAGGTTTTCTACCCTTAGATATTTCTACACGTTATTTCTCCCACACCCATTCTCGGATCAAGTTGAAACTTTAAACAATTATTTAGTGTACCTAACAAAACAATAAAAAAAATAACCACTCAGTCAATTAATCGTTTTTATTAATTATATAGTTTGTTATCGAAAAAAAGAAAATAACTTCTGCGTTATTGACATATATAATTGTAAGGGTAAAGTTCTTCCCCTTAGACAAGCTTTGTTTTTTTTTTAATGATTTTTTTTATATTGCTTTTTTTACAGGCAGTTTCAAAGGAAACTGCTATAAGGAGACCTTTGACCTTTTCAAGGCGATGCCTTAGTTTTGTTTGAATTTATTTCTCCTCATTAAGGTGTAGGCATGTAAAATGGCCGCCACATTTCAAAGAAGTTTGTGGTCAAGATTACTGGATCTATACTGAAGGGAAAAGGACATCTAGCTGTGAAGGGATTATGCATGTAAAAAGCCAAAAATCTTTTCTTTGCCAGGTACCTTCGATAAAGTCCAGTAGGGAATCGGGGCCTAATGCGCCATTATCCCGTTGATAGTTGGAAAGGCTTTTATTCAACGAGCAGGCTTGGACCAGGAGCTCTTCTAAATCCTGTCGGAGGGCCCCCAGCAGTAATGGTCATAGACCGATTAAGGCGACCATACATACCGTTATACTAATACTGTAATGTTTTCCAGGTCTGTTCCATTCCCGATGTATTCGGTACTGAGTTCTTGTACTCGTCTTGTACTCGTCTGGTTAACGATTATTCAATGTTGCCAATTAGAAACATTTTTCTGCACACACAACAATAATTGGATTCAAATTCAGAACTATAGGTTGATATCGATAAAAAAAAAGATGACGTCACTGTAAGCCCTGAGTAAAACGTTTACAAATTCCTAGTTGGTGTTTCCATGATGTTTTTGTGTTTTAGAATGCTTTCATGTTATATTCTTCGATGACTTACGAAGTTTAATTAGTTTTATTAAAAGTAGTCATAAGCTACAAGATGTGTCGTGCTAAAAAATAATAGTTCGCTGACCTCCAGATTTATTAAGATCTGCATGCTAAACATTTGTGTGTGTGTGTGTAATAAAGTCTTCTCCCTTCCCCCACTCAAGACAAACAGTTAACATTTAAATATGGCTGTTTTTTTTTTTTTGTATTCAAAACTTCTTCCTCGTTCTCATTCTTTGTTGGAACGTTCAGATGACTAGACCAATATATGAGATGAACTGCGCAGTGGTTTCCAAATCAGGGAGCTCTCCTTTCTATTAGGGTGTTTTGGGGCTAGTGTCTTGAACGGGCCTCATGGTATAGAATGCAGTTTTGAGGGCATTGTCAGCAATCTCTGGTGACCTTCCACATGGGCATATTTCACTAGTTCCAATTATTATAGCTTTTTTTATTATAGCTTTTTTATATAGCGCTACTTTCATGCTTATAGCATGCTCAGAGCGCTTTGGTCCAATCTCATTTGTGGACCAGTGGGGGGGGGAGGTGGGTATCTAGGAGTTGCTTTTCCGTGCTGCCTTAAACAACTTTACCCGAGTCGGGTGTCGAACCTCGAGCCCCCTTCTAGGTAGCCAAGCCAAGCGCCTGTTAGCCTCTCGACCACGCTTCCCAATTCTGAGCTACATGTGTTGTCGCGATCTGTTGTGTCCGGTCCTGAGTCGAAAGATTATACGTTGATCTTGTCGGGATAGCTTATAATAGGCATCATCTTTCTTGTGATTCGGATGAGAGCTTATATATTTCTCATTTATTCTATTTACTATTAGTTTCTACATTTCTTCTGGATACAGTGCAATGTTTTATTTGGGAGTTTGTTCTCCCACTCTTCGTGAGTGTGTCAGCCTTCTCATTTACTTCTAGTTCTATATGTGCTGGTATGCATTGAATAACAGTTTGGTGTTGTTGTTTTTTTTTTGCTGTTTGTATTAAGTGATTTAAAGATAAGTTGAATTTACGTTTTTTTGTAAATCGTTGCCTACATCAGCCAGGAAAACTAACGACATAGCAGAGTCACTGGTGAATACGCATGACTAGATTGACACATGAATTTGTATGACGTAGGTATCTTCTCTTTTGAAGTAACTTCCATAAATTATAAGATAAGATAAGCATGTTTGCCTTCCAAACATTGCATTATATTTAGCAGGCGATGTCGTGTTCCATGTTGACATTGGGTTCTTCTGGGTTTTGTATAATGTCTCCACAGAAACGAATTTCAAATAATACACTGGGTGGACACGAGGACGCATAAAGTCATGAATCTAAATCCTATTCTTTAGAATCTTAACTCGGGGCCTTCGGTTCGTAATCCGAGAGCTTTGTCCCTCGGTTAAAACGAACACTAGAACGTGTTATTGTTTGATATTAACATGGAAACTATGAACATTTCTTTTAGGCTCGGTCAAGTGTATAAACAGCTTGCCGTGTGTCAATTGATCTCCACAATCTTCGTACGAATCTAGGTGAACTATTTTTAGATATCGAGCTTTTCCAATTCCAGGCTCACCCCCACTACACTCTTCAGGTTCTCATGCTGCATTGAACATGCACCGTCACTGAGTTTTAAAAGAGTCAATGAGGCTTCGGGAGATTTCTTTTCGATGGAGGTCCCCGGTCCCATCAGAATATGATTTGAGAATTCAGCTATGAATGGTATCAATCCATAACAACTGTTAAGAGAGACGTTAAAAAAAGCCATCAAATGACTGGGAATTAGCATGACATTGTTTTGATACCACACAAAGATTTGTGAAACACAAGGTATGATAGAGACGCAAGTAAAAGATTAACTTTAAACACATTGTCCGTATTTTGGGAGATGTCACACTGCGATGAAACAGACGAGCTCTTGGCAGGTGTGGGGCAAGTAACAAGGAATTATATCTTTTTACCTTGACCTATCCCTTTGTTGGACCGTTGGGGCCACCATGCAAGACTTGTCGACCGTCTTTCTCCATTCTTCTCTGTCTTTTGCCTTAGTTAGAACCTCCTTCAATAGCAGGCCAGTCCTTTTATTTTGTCTTCCCATCGCTTTTTCTTTCTACCTCTTCTTTTTCCTGGTAATGTTGCCTGAAGGAAGTCTTTTGCGAGCTCCGAAGACCTTGTAATATGGCCATAGATTTTAAAAGAGAACAAACTCTAAAATTCAAAGGTATACAAAAAGTGACTTTTGGAAGCAGCACTATAATTCTTGATGCCTTTGACTCTTCCTTGCTTATTTTTAAATCTTGTTTTCCAGGTCTTGAAACCATATAAACTGCATAGTACATGCTACGTAAACAAAACATCCTTATTAAGAACTTGATTAGACTATTTAGACTCAACCACAGCATTCCTTTCATTGTGTGCAGTTAAATGATTTCAACCTCTGATTGACTTAGGTTTATTCTGTCTTGAGACAATGTATACTTAGTGAGTAAACTGTACACAATCTAGCATAGAGTATCACAATCAGGGTCTTTGCTCCTAAGCTCTATTGAATAAAGAAATATTTCTTACCCCATAGGGTAGGAAAACTCCTTCAATTTCTATTGGTTATTCTTCTATAAAGTATGGAATGGATGGCCTGAGTCAGCCAAGAAAACCAATGACTTTCACGAGTGGATTAACACATGAATTCGCGTACCGTAGGACGTAATTATCGTTTCTTTAGAAAGAACATCTTTTTAATTCCGGTATCTATAAGATAAGAAAAGAGATGGTGTCATCTAACTCTCCTAAACAAATGTACATACGGTCATCTAATTCGACTAAACAGTACATACTGTCATCTAATTCCACTAAACAGTAAATACTGTCATCTAATTCCACTAAACAGTAAATACTTTCATCTAATTCGACTAAACAGTAAATACTGTCATCTAATTCGACTAAACGGTACATACTGTCATCTAATTCGACTAAACAGTAAATACTGTCATCTAAATCGACTAAACAGTACATCCTGACAACTAATTCGACTAAACAGTACATCCTGACAACTAAATCGACTAAACAGTGCTGACATCGAATGCTTCTAAACATTTCCCAAGCCTGTTTCGCTTTCCAGACTTCCTGCCGTTAGGAAAATGCTGATGAAATAGGGCGTCATCGGAGTGTCACCGATACTACAGCAGACACACAGCGCCCTTGTGACCCCACTTCCTCCCCTCCCCCCCCTTTACACACACTCGCGCCTACGACGATTCTCAGGGGGGCCGTCCTCTGTAAGGTCTATATGCCGCGTCCACAAACATTCAATTCTGGTGGAGCGCATTGACAACGATGTCCGAGGTCCCTGGAGACGTGGTAGCCAATTCAACAGGTCGAATTTCGGAGATAAAAATACACCACCACAAAAACTTTTTATAGACTTTCCTTTGTGTGTGAATGTGCGAGTGTGTGTATTTGTATTATTTTGAGTTATGACCATTTCATAGCCTTTCAATTCTCTCCTCATTTTGGATCTAGCTCATCCATTAGCTAAGTTTATTGTTACCTTAACAATAAGAAAGAAACGAGAGGTTAAATAAATGTGTTGACCTTTTTATTTCCTTGATCTTTGTTAATTGAGCGAGCAGCAATAAGATGAACTTTTTTTTTTCCTATATGTGGCCTTTTGTAAAAGTTTCTGCTCTCAAGCAATGTGCGTTTATGCCCCCCCCCTTTCTGTTTCCTTGACCTTCCTTTTCCACCTCCCCACCCCCCTGCGTTATTGTGTGACTTGCTCTTTCGTCCACTCTCATCCCCTTTAGCACTCATGTTCAGATCCGTCAGCAGATTCAAAAAAAAAAAAAAATGTCATTATGGAGAGAGCGAAGCTTGGAGAAACAGACCGAAAGAGAGAAAGAGAGAGAGAGAGAGAGAGAATGGAGCGTTGAGAAAGAATAAGAAAACATGGAGATAACGGGCCATAGAGACAGAGACAAAGAGAGAAAGAAAAACTACGCACTGACCTTTGTAATTTGTTACTCTCTAAATCAATAACTCGGCCAATGACACGGAGGCGAGTTCTGTTGTAGTAAAATATACTCTCGGAGCCATACTGTTTTTTTTTTTGTTTTTTTTTACTCTGTTCTCGCTTTCATTTCGTACTTCTGGTTCTAGAAAGCCAATTAATTTGTATTTGTCATTTCTATCAATACAAGGCACAAATAAAATATCTAAAATCAGCATTAATACAAATTAATAACTTGTATATATTTACGTATTTCACCAATGTCTATATATAAGCTAAAGCCCTGGCTGAGTTTACTTATCACTAATGGACATCATTCACCAATTGTAAATAAACACATTTAGCCACGTCATAACATTGATAAAATAATGAAAATTACGTATCACGTGACAGCCTTACCTATTGCGTAATTTGTATAGAACATATAGAGAAAATGTTGTTTGTTTATGTTTGGTGAATGAGGTCCATTGTCGCACATGAACTAAATAGAAACGTAAATTTAGTTTATTTTACCATAGACTAAGGACGCCCCTGTAAAAACAACAAAGAGAGTAATATTCTTAGTTTTTTCTGCAAGCACATGTTTGATCTCTTTTGAAAGGAACATAAATTGGTAACAAATCTATTAAAGATTTGCATTTTAAAATGTAAAACTAGCTTTAACATTTCTCTGTCGGAAAAATATTTTTAAAATATCAACAAAGTCAACGTATTGATAGATCTAGATCTAGATTTAGTCTTTGTTATAAATTTAATCCATAAATGTTGACAAAAAAGAAACCTGTTGACACTATTTGTCAATCAAATATATTAATTTATATATTTACAAACAAATTTCGGACACCCGTTTGGGGCCCCCCAAGTGGGGGCCCGGGGGGATTTTCAAAAGCTCCCCCTCCCCCTCCTTAGCTACGCCACTGGTCCCCGGTTTGAAATCCGCCCCCGGAGCTGCCATGCCTTGCCGTCCTACTGGAGTCTTATGGTATGACGTAACAATCTTTATTTCTGAAGAATCACGTGACAGCTGATATGTCAACACAGTGGTAGTGGCATGATCAACAGAAATACATTAAGTAGAGCTGTGATTTTATTTCATACTTTCAAAATAGATTAATTTCATTGGCATGGAGGAACGAAATACAATTTTTAAGCAATCTAATATTCTAGTCGAAGATGGCTAAAGGTAGTTATATTGGCGACCGTACAAAAAGAGAAATAATTGAAAGGCATGAAATTACACCGGTCTTACATTTCTATATCAGTCTAATTGTGTGTTTCCATTATTATATAGTATAGGTGTAACATTTTTAAAAACAGTGGCGTAGCAACCATGGAGCACCGACAGAGTTCATTGTGCCTGGGCCAATGACCTTTAGGGGACCACTTGAACAAAATTGACTATAAGAATCAAAATGTATCAAATGTATGTCATGTACGACTTGTTGGCAGTCCTAACTGTATTGAGTGTAATGGTACTAAAATGTGTACGTGGTAGAACATGGACTAGGGTAGACGTTCTCAAAGTTTTTTGAACAGGGGACCCCTTTTTATAGTTTGAACTTGCCCACGGACCTCTGAATGCAAAAGCTACATAAATAGCTATTATATAAGTTTAAAAACGGTTTGTTGAAGGAGTTTTTATTGAGATTAAGAAATATGTTTAAATTATGCCAGCACAACGACCAACCGCCTTTTCTTTTCCCCAACTATTGTCAGGTACCTTTTAGAGCTTCGTGCACTTAGAGGCACCCTAAAGGATCCCAGAATTTTAAAATCCCAAATCCACCAGGATTTGATACCGGACATTCCGTTTCAGAAACCAAGCGCTTTACCGCTCAAAAAACCGCACCTCACAACTTGACGATTTTATTATCTTTTTTATTTTATTTTATTTTATTTATTTATTTTATTCATTTTATATGTTTTGCTGTTATGCGGCCCTCGACACCGTGTCAAACGTTACATAGCCGAAAAAGGTTGTCCTCCCCTGCCTTTATTTAACAGGCGTATTGAAACTCCCAGTATGCTTTCGTCTCTCTTTATGACATTAGTTAATTGATGTCTCTAGGGGTAGACAGGATGACGGCGAGTTATCTAGTACATTATAGCATCTTAAAATCGTGTCCAGAGCTTTTCAAAAAACTAACGCTTGAGTACCGAGTTCAACTCAAAAGTCGATTTGATTTAATTAACAAAAACTGCTTGGACTAATAAATGCATCACGTGCACTCTATCAAAGTAAGATATTAGAAACCGAGAAGACATATAACTAACTATTCAATGGAGTTTGTTCTGGTGTCTGTGCGTGTTTAGATTTGTATGTGTGTGAAGAATGCAAGAAAAACAAATTATTCATATACCACCACTTATGTCAAGTACCATTTCTTTCCCTTGTTCCATACCAAACAAAATAATTAATTACCAATAGTTAATTAACTAATTGGTTATTTTTTTAAAATTTATTCTTGTTTTGTCATGTACAAGGAAATAATTGTGCAGAATGTCCACTTGATATGAAAATGTCTGTGGGAAATAAAGCGTGTACAATCTTTTTTTACCAGACAGACAGACAGACAGACTTGATAGAAACTTTGTTTAAAAAAATGGAAAAAAAAGGGGGGTTACTGGTAAAAAGAATACAATAAATACCCAGGAATATATTCGCACCGTCTTCTAAGTCTAGATCTGAAGGCCTATCGTTAAAATATTACACAGTGTAATTGATAAATAGATCTATACATTCGGTTAACCAGATTTTTATCTCGGTGGTTTGGAAATGGGCGGTGTAAAAAAAAAAAGTTACTTTTTACTAAATCTAACATTCATTTGTTATTACGAGCAAAATAATGTATTTTAATTTTTTTTGTAGCTACACTACTTAGTTTTTTGAAGAAAGATCCATTATATGAAAATGAATATGATTTTACCAATTTGAAATATTATGCCCACTCGAACCCAGTTGTCTGGGGCCAAATATTTTTCGCGCCAGCCCTGGTGCTAGGCTGTTATGGAGCGTGTTAGCGAGCTGCTGATGTAACCATCTGGAAAGGAGAGCGAATGTTTTGGTTGTGTAGGCTGAAAAGTTTTTGATATAACCACCTGGGGGTCTGGAGTTATTCAAGAACTGAGGAGTAAGTTGAAGAGAAGTAACAAGAGACGTGACATAGATAAGACGTGACACATGCGAGATGTGACACGGGTAAGACGTGACACGGGTAAGACGTGACGCGGGTAAGACGTGACGCAGGTAAGACGTGACACAAGCGAGACGTGACACAAGCGAGACGTGACACATAAGGCGTGACACAGATAGGACGTGACACAGATAGGACTTGACACAAAATGGACGTGTATTTGCGGTGATTTTGTTAAAATTATCATTTTATTTGTAACTCTACATCTACTGTTAAGTTGAACTTGTGTATATTTATGAATCAAAGTTATATAAGTGTGTTTTAAAAAGAAATCTGGTCAATATAATTTCGTTAAGAATCTAATACGCCTACATCGGCTAGTTGTACAAGCTGATTGTATCTACAAACCCACTACCGGACATCAACCTATGTCTAATGTAATCATTTCGTGTGGTTGCTTGAATTCATTTCATTGCTTCAAGTGAAAGAAACACGCAGCTTTGTGGTCTCTTTCTGTCATCGATCCAGTGCATAAGTTTCACTGGAGAAAACAAAATCCAAGCTCTTTGAATAGTGTATGTAAATAATGTATCTTATTCTTCTCCGTTTCTGTTCCAAGTGTAATTGCGTGTAACTTGGTGTTGGTTTTCTTATTGTAAAGTGTAACGGAATAATTCAGTTGTAATTGAGATCATGCCAGGAGCAGGTTTACGTAGCATACAGACAGAGGACAACACTTTAAGCCACCGCACGTTTGCTCAGCAGAAGTACAGAACTGTTTGCTGGGTCTTCTTTTTGGTCACCGGCTCTATAGACGATAATCAACTTCACCAGAGACATATTAACATACAACTACAGAATTAAAAAACACTTATGAAATTAGGTCTTAGGTTATCAATTATAATAAAATTATATATTGTATTTTGCTATTTGTAACCGATCTGGATTAATGCATCAGCATCTTAGTTTTATACATAGAATCTTTTCGTTGATAATTTGATGACGTCATTCTTCTGAAACGAACATGGCTACCAAATGAGAAGACATTAAAGTGAGTCTAATTTAACGCTGGCTCTTCAACTAGTTTAAAGTATATTCTTTGATAATATTTCTACCAAAAGAAAATTTAAAACTCCACATTTACACCTATATGTCATCTTGAGAATTTATTCTCCTTTTCGATATCAACAAATTATTTATAACCAATAATTAATTGACTAATTGATTTATTGTTGTTTATTTTTTTTTTTTTGCACATTAAATAATAGTAGAAAATTTCAACTTCATCCGGCAATGGGTGTGGGAGAAATAAAGACTACAATTATCTAAGAAATCCCACAAATTAAGCAATATGTGTTAATACAGAAATATAAATTCCCTTGTTGGTATTAATTTTTATTTTGATTGATATTGAAAAAGGAAAATAACATCTACATTACTGAGATATATATAGTTGTGAATGTTGAGTTTTTCTTTTAGATAAGCTTTGCTTTTAAAAGAGTTGTCGTGTTTAAATCTACTTCAAAGAGCCAGCATTTCCATTTTTGCTTGTCAACAACTGGTCCTCTCGTTCTTCCTTTCTATTTCTCTCTCTCTCTCTCTCTCTCTCTCTCTCTCTCTCTCTCTCTCTCTCT
>JADKLZ010000130.1:29449599-29461602 GCA_021533235.1 Biomphalaria straminea | reverse complement strand
AGATGGGCACCTGAAATATTCTAGTAACAGAAAAGATGGGCACCTGATATGCCCTAGAAACAATAAAGAAATGTCATTGTGATGGAATTCGCGATGACTCACAGCAACAAGGAAACCCCACCTGTCCTATACATGTTGAAGAGAGAATCGACATTTTCTTTACTCGGCACGTGCAAACTCACACTGCACTGGGCCACTTCACTAGTAATAATGTGACTCAAGGTTTTCTCCCGTCAAACCCTCCACCATCTAACCACCGTCTCGGATTTTAATATTTCCAGCGGCTTACTCCACCCTCACTATCACACACACACACACACACACGGAAGACATTGTGTAGCCGTCCTCTTCTGTCTGCGTGTGGCACACGAGAGGTATCATTGAGCTCTGAGATGTCAAGGTCGTGTCAGGACAATCCAAGCTCATCTTTAACTCGCCACAGAAATGACGCTAAATCCTTTGAAACATAATTTGAGTCAATTGTACAATTAAGGAAAATCTATCGCAAATAAGTTTTATATACTCCCAGACCCCAGAATCTATATCTGCGGTGCACTATGCGAAGTAAAGGTTTTTACTCGTAGACATAGCTAAAATGTTGCGATCTTGCGATCTATGGAACAGATGATGTTAAGGTCATCTGTTTCATGTGGCCAGCACAACGACCAACCGCCTTTACTCTCCCCAACTAAAATTAGGTACACATTAGAGTTGGGTAGACTCAGGGGCGCCCTAAAAATCCCGAAATTAAAAATCACAATCTTCACCGAGATTCACCATAGACATGGCTACTTCATTATTATTATTTATTTCGTTGTAATAGACCCTCCTTAATTCAACTTTTGTATATCGCGACTTTCATACACAGATAAAATAGATTTCAATTTTTTTAACAAAGGAAAGAAAAATCAAAGCTAATTGAACGTCCAATGAGAAATAATCTGCAAAGTATATTAGCCTTCAGTCGTAGAACGATTCGGGCTAGTCTAGTAGAAAACTTTTTTTTTTATGTAACTTTAGAGCCCTATTCTAGAGAGCCACTCTAGTGAGTCTAGTCTATCACAGGTTGAAGTGTCATTCGTTTCGATGATTGAATGTTCTTTGAGCAAAAGCACATCGTCTTGGCAGCAACAAACAAAATGATTGCGAAACGAAACACGCCCTTAAGAAACTTTTTACTGGACACAAAAAAAAAAGGAAAAAGAATTGTATGAAATTACAAAGAATATTTTTGGAAGTCAATGTCATTCAGAAAGATTATAGATCACGTGACCATTAATCCAACAACTTCAACCTTCTCTGAACACATTGCTGCTGCACCGTCCGCAGCCACTGGAACAAGTTTTTCCCACGGTAGAAAAACACCTGTCAATACAAACTTCCAGTTCTTGAGACACTCGCGCACGTTGTGCAGCTGTAAATCATATCACTGCTTATATATGGTCAGTGTAAATTTTATCTATTTTTTTTTTAATTCGCGGACGTGGCCGCATGCCTCATAAAATAGTTTTGCGGGCCTCATAAAATAGTTTTGCGGTCCACATGCGGCCTACGGGTCGCGTGTTTGAGACCCCTAGTAGTGTAAATGTTTACTCTATAATTGAAAAGGTTTGCTGATAAAATATTTTGTAAGGTCACTTACTTGTACCTGGAGTAGAAGCGCAGCTTTAATGTCTCAACTTTCGATATTAATTATTACTTCTTTTATCTGTACAATGCTTAATTTTGCATACATATTTAAAATTGATTTCTAATTACATGCATACTCTCCTATTTGAAAGTTTGCGTCCTTTGCAGATTATCTCCCTTACCTATCATTTATTCCTGCAGAGAGTAAATTTGATACAAAAAAAACATGACTATATGTTTCCAAATTTAGTTCTTTTCAAAGTCATGTTACATCCCCCCCCCCCCCCCCCCCAAGAATTTCCTTCCATTTCTATTTTTGGATCAGTGACTCACCCTAATGGCTCCTTCAGTCTATAAAAACAGTGCGTTGGTGTCCTAGTAGTTGTGTATGTGATCCAACAATAGATTGCGTGTACGTCTATGCCACCCTTAGATCGATACTTGGAGTAGAGTTTGGATCTAAGGGCATTAATAATGGATGCGTAACGTTGTTTTTCCAATAAGACGCCACACAGGCCATCAAGTCGAGAGACTTAGAGAACGGTGAGATGCTAGAGATTGTTGGTGTGTAAGGTAAGTCCCGGGTGGGCTACCTTTGGCCCGTGGGCAGCAAACTGCCCTACAATGTTGGGGCGACTCCAAAGTCTCGTATCGATCAAAGATTGCAGACGCAAAGCCGAAATGTTGCGTGGGTGGTTTAAGAGGTAGCGCGTGGGATCAACACTGAAAGCTGCTATTCTCTGTGGAGGCTGAGACTGATGTATTTAGATAGACGAAACTAAAGGCGGTTGATAGATGTGCTGGCCAAATAACACTTTCGTTAATCGATACATAAACATTTAAAACTCATCTGGCATCCATTCCCGCCCACACACCCCGATCTTTACTCTTGTTTTATTTTCATAAGAGGAGGAGGGGAAAATAAAATATTAAAATACTGTAATAAAAAAAACAGATCTTATCTAATGGAGAGAGATCCACGCTTATAACTATGTGTCACAAGACCTTTCCTATCGTCAAGGTGCCATATATAATAATATCTCTTCTGTCGATGATGAATGAAGACTTCGCCAACTTTATCTTGAGATGTAATAATAAAGTTGCTGTCCGATAGGAGAGTATACTTGTGATTGCCGGGGAATCTAACTGGAACACGTGGTTGATGACAAGCGATTTGATTCAAGTCTTGTAAATGAATTAGTTGAATAAATGTAGATCTAGAATTCACAATTAAAAAGACTTTCTCGTAGAAAACAATATTCAGGAACTTTATTTGAACAAAACGTAAGTACAACTTATGTACAATGTAGATCAAATAATATAAAATAAAATCACAAAGGCTTATTAAACAGAGCTCTAACAAAGCATGACTTGCTTCTATGAGTTTACTTCTCTCACTGATTAATTCGCGCTGAGACTCCAAGCTCTAGGCGGAAGTCAGGTGACTTCTTCTTTTAAAACAACCAATAGAATCAAATCTTCCAGATCGAGCCAAGCTTTTCTTGGAATAACTATAAATAACTTCGTCAGCAGAGAGGATTGACCTTTGACTTGTGCAAACTAACAAATACATAATTTGTTTATGTGACACTATGTCTCTCAATAATTTAGAAGCTGTTCCCTCTTTTCAATATCAAGCGAAATAGTTAATTGCCAATAATGTATTGATTTATTGCTTAATAAAGTTTCAACTTTATACTACAAGGGGTGTGGGAGAAACAACGTGTACAATTATCTAAGGCAGGGGTCTCAAACACGCGGCCCGCGGGCCGCATGTGGCCCGCGAAACTAGTTTGTGCGGCCCGCGACCACGTCCGCGAATTCAAAAAACATAGATAAAATTTACAATGACCACATATAAGCCGTGAAATAATTTATAATTGATCATCGTGAAGGACGTGTTTCAAGAACTGGAAGCTTGTATTGACACCGGTGGGCTACCGTGGGAAAAACCTGTTTCAGTGGCTACGGACGGTGCACCGACAATGTCTTTGGCGGGACCTTTTGCAGCCATTTACTTCATTTTGCACTCTGTGGCAAAAGTCTACAAATGAAAAACGTGATGGATGTTGTCGCGAAGAAGGTAAACTTTATACGTGCATAGTTTGTGTCATTTCTAGATGATTTAGAAACGGAATACGGAGAACTGCTGTATCATGTGGAAGTCAGATGGTTGAGTCGTAGAAAAGTACTGCAGAGATTTTTTGAACTGAGATGGGAAATATAATTGTTCATGGCAATGAAAGATAGAGACATACCTCAGCTCAGTGACCCAATGTTTTTGTCGGATCTTGCTCTTTTACTGACATCACACAACATCTCAATGCACTTAATTCACAACTACATTGCACTAAGCAGCTGATTACCGTGATGTTTGACCGCATCAAATCATTCAGATGCAAGCTGACTTTGTGGGCCACTCAGTTTGAAACCTGGCTCATTTCTCTTTTTTACAGAGCATAACGGTTGAACCACAGCGCCTGAAATGCTACATAGACATCCTCTCCAGACTACTGGATTATTGTGAACATCGCTTTCAGCAATTAACTGCTCTCGAACCACAGTTTTTCCTTGTTGCCACTCCGCAATTGACGTGAAAAACGTTCCCGAGGAAGTCCAGATGGAACTACAGCTGCTGTTTTATTATCGACAGAGACAACGTCAACTTATTTTTAGTAAACTAAACTGCCTACAGGGGCGTATCTAGGGATTTCCTATCTCTTGTGGGCCCGGGGGGCTTAACCTATTTGGGGGCCCCTGCATATTGCGTGATATTTAATTTTTAATGGATAAAACACTCAAGTGGGGCCTCTCGGGGATTTTCAAATTCTCCCCCATCCTCCCCCACCCTAGCTACGCCACTGACTGCCTATGCATTTAGTAAACGACACTAAATGTAATTAATAATTATAAAAACATTTTTTTTTCATTTAACTGCAGTGACAGTAGTGTTTGTAAAATTTAATGAAAAAACATTATTTTTTCGTGGTGCGGCCCGCTGACTGGTTGTTACTTTCCACTGCGGCCCACATGCTGATATGAGTTTGAGACCCCTGATCTAAGGGGACAAACCTTACATATTTAGCCATACATGTGAAGGATTTTATTCCCTTTTTTACCATTAATTAATTGACAAATTGGTTAATTGTTTTTTAAATTCATGTATTGTCTACGTTAATGAATAATTGTGCAAAGTTTCAACTGGATCAGAGAATGGGAGCGGTACATGTAACTTGTACAAACATTTTTCCAGACTGACAGACCGTGTGGTAATATTTGAGCTTTGTAAAAGACATTCATAGCCAATGATAAACAATAAAATTGAGTTTTATAAAAGGTACTTATTCGTTGCACTAGGGAACGCTGCATTCCTTTCACTTGAAAAAAAATTTCAAATCTAATCGCGGCGAGGTGTCCGAGTCAGTCACTAGCGAATCCAAAACTTTGTGGTTGGGGGGGGGCGATTTTTTTCCAAACCCTAAGTCCTAACGCCCAGTAAGCCCTAACTTTAAGCATAAACGCGCGTACAGCCAGTGGGCAGAGTGATGCTTGGATTCGAAATCGAGAGTGTCTGGTTCAATTCTCAGTGAAGACCGATAGATACCTGAATTAATTAATTTGGGAAATTAAAGGCAGTTTTTCTTTGTGCTCGTCACATGACACCCTTGTTTACCAAAACCATAGAAACAGATGACCTTTGCACCGCCCTATAGACCGCTATGTTTGAAAAAGGTGCTCTCTTTTAGTTCCCAACTATAATCTCTGTCTCTCCAGAGGAATGTCACTAAAGCCAAATTTGAACATCTCTGCAAGTCTTTGTGCACTTACGTTTAGTTAGTGCTATATTGTTTGGATAAATTAACAATATCAGGTGGCCGAGCCTTGCTCGGTTAAATAATTTCTTAAGGAAGGTTATATACCCGAAGTCATTTTGGGAATATTTTTTGTAATTACGAAAATTAACGATCGGATAAAGACCACTAATCTGAAGAGTTGCTTTAGTGTTATTTTAGTTCTAAATGTAATTGTACATGGCGATTAAATATGAAATCCCTTACGTGTAGACAAATCACAGCTCACGTCCGTTTTATAGTTTTACAATCCATTTTTTTGTTGCGTAAAACTATTGTAGGCCTACTATTATTGGCTTGGAAGAAAGACTTTGCTCTGTAACTTCTCAGATAGTTACGTTCAGACATTTAATTATGAAATTAGTGTACAGTATTCATTATGGCTTTAGTACGAAAATCAAGTGACTCAAATCTCTACGTTATAGGGTAAAACAGGCACTTTTAAAAATAGACAAAATAGTAATGCAAAGACGAATTTATTTTCTAACACAAAATCTTAATTTTTACTTATTATCCGTATCCCTACCCTGACTGGACCGCGTGCAATCCACTTCTCATAGGGCCCCGCAAATGTTAGGGTCGACCCTGGATATCATGTTCATTGTGTGCAAATAAGGCGTAGAGTATAACAAAGTAAAAGTTACTCACGGGTTTATACAATTTAAGTGTAAAAAATGGACCTCATTCACGAATCGCCACTTAATAATATTTATAAAACAATGAAAAAAAAAGTATCGTGTGACAGCCTTTATGGTTTACATAATTTGTATATAGAGAATCACATGGCTAAATGTTGTTGGTTAACGATTGGTGAATGAGGCCCATTTACGAAACCTTTAAAACACAATAACTGATCATACATCAAATTTAATTTCATTATTTTTCTTCCATAGATCAATCCACAATAAGATTGTGCGCAAATGTTTAATTAGGTCGATTGATTAGTTTTTCTTGTTTGCGAAGTGTAGTGCTGTGAGCCTAGTGACGTAAGCGGTGTCAAGTTTTTTTCCCTTTGACGTCGTGGGAAAAAAATTTCATTCATATCTCTAAGCGCGTTCTTGTTTGCAAAGAAATATTTTAGTGTAGTACGGTAAGCGTAGTGACGTAAGCAGAGTTTTTCCCGTTTACGTCATGGAAAACTTTCATTCATAAATTTATTCAAACCAAAATTAATTTTACAACGAGACATTTTATATATCGAAATAACGGTCGAACTCGAGTTTTCTCGATGTGGCCAATGAGCTGAGAATTTTTTTCTCACTAACATGCAGATACGTTGAAATTTTAAAGAAAATCGTTAGAGCCGTTTTCGAAATAGAAGATATATATTATTATTATAGCTTTTGTATAGCGCTACTTTCATGCTTATAGCATGCTCAGAGCGCTTTGGTCCAATCTCATTTGTGGACCAGTGGGGGGGAGGGGGTATCTAGGAGTTGGTTTCCCGTGCTGCCTTTGGGCGCTCAGTAAACACAACTCTGCCCGAGTCGGGTGTCGAACCTCGAGCCCCCTTCTAGGTAGCCAAGTCAAGCCAAGTTCAAGCGCACTTAGCCTCTCGACCACGTTTACCACATATATATACAAGAATTGCTCGCTTAAGAGTATAGGATTTTAGCTAGTTGCACAACTTATAATATATTTTATTTTCACAATAAGGCCGAACTTTTGTGTGACTGCTAAGTGCAACATACGATCAATTTAATAATTCCTGGATTCGTGTGATATGTTTGTACTTGGAGGTTTGAGTCTATGTAACGGGTTTATCTTCTATAATATAGATTATATTCATTTGTTTTTTTTTGTTTGTTTTTTTTTATAACTGGCATTTTTCTGGTTGGAAAGACAACTCCAGATGGAAAGACAACTCCAGGTTAATTCTGCAATTCTTCAAATTCTTTGTATTCTTTTTATTCTTATTCTTTTATTTCAATATCTTGTATTGTTTTTATTGTTCTATTTATTATGCAATCGTCTACAGCTAATCTGACTTCTGCTCCTGAACTAAAGCAATATGGTAGGTTATAATGAAAGTTGGAAACAGTAGTGGGCCTTACACGGTTCCTTGAGGTACATCTAAGTTTAATAATATTGTTGTTGATTAGGCGCCATTTATTGTTACAGTTTACTCTCTTCCTATTAAGAAATCCTGAATCCATTATTGTATCTCTAGGTGGTCTAGTCAACAAATATAACTAGACTATTTATTTTTAGGTAGTCTAGTCAACAAGGACAACTTCAATATCTCATCTATCTCTATATAGTCTAGTCCACAAAGACAACTAGATTATGTATCTGTAGGTAGTCTAGTCAACAGAGACAACGAGACTATGTATCTGTAGGTAGTCTAGTCAACAGAGACAACGAGACTATGTATCTGTAGGTAGTCTAGTCAACAGAAAAATAGACTCATCTAGTTTTGAATATTCAATTTGAGTTGACAAAACGAGCATCACAAAAACGTAACCAGTGATGAAAACATTCTGAGAACAAATGAAGGGGAGAGTTTTACTCCCGTTGGCCTTTTTTTTTTGTCACTTATAATTTGTAATTTGTTATGTGACTGAAAGAAACGTGCAGTTGTTGTCTATTTGTTTTATAATCGTTCTTCATGTAGATCTAGATCTGGTGTCACCGTTGTATAATATTTAATTTACTCTGTTCAGAGTGTAGGTTAAAGGTTTGTGTGTGTGTGGTTCAACATTTTTATGTGTGTTCTTATTTTGTTACTCCTTGACACGAGCCAATGGCTCTACTGAGACACTAATGAGTCAGTAATATATTTACGAGATAACAATCCCAGGCACGTGCACACGCCGACATAAATCTCCCGCCATCTGCTAGGTCGTAGGTAGACTCTAAGCATAAGGCCAGTTGGCAGACGACTGTCACACGCACGTGCTCTTCGATCAAGTACCGCCATTGATGAAAAATAGATGAAAAAGTTGGCATGCCATTTGTTGGTTTCGTCACTTTAAATTTATGTTTTTTTCTGAAAGCTGTTTCATAATAGACCTATAGGTAAATAAGCACATTTAGCAGTGCGTATAATTTCAGTTACTACACAAAAAATGGAAAGATATAATCATAATAATCTTTATTATCCGTGTGGAATTTTGTTTTACAATTGTGCATTACGCAAAATACAACTGACTTATTCGTTTATGTATAATGTGATCTCAGCATTAAATTTCGTACACAGGTTTTTTTTTAAAACTCTAAGGTTCTTCCTTCGGAACAGTTTTGACATATTCGTAGCTTGAACGCCGCAATTCGCGAAAAACTGCAAGAGTTAGATGAGAACTAGATCTAGATCTACATGAAAGCTAATTCTAGAATTTAAAAAAAACAAACAGAACTAAGGGGGGGTCTAAGAGAGAGAGAGAGAGAGAGAGAAAGAAAAGCAGAGAGAGGATATTTACTTTAGACTTTGAAACCAAAGAATTATTACAGTCTATTCAAAAGTGTGTGTTTGTTTGGGGAGGAATTATTTTTTTCCTACAGCTCATGGCGGTGGGGCTCTATGATGTCCACGAGACCTAAATAATGATGGTTTAAGAGTGTATAAGACCAAGGCCTGGTGTGTGTAATGCTTGTACATTACAAGAGCAACAATTGATACAATAGCACACAAACTATACGTTCATACCCTATTTTCTCTTGAACATTACATGTGAAATTCACAACATTAACTTACATTTTGTTCAATGATTTAATTGCCCAAAACCAGGAATAGATGTTGAAACTTGTGCTGCAGACATGAAAAGTGCCTAGTAGAAAACACCCCTTAGAAAAGTTCCTAGGTCAGTTAAAGTATTATTCCATGGTCTAGAAAAAGTTGGGGTCACCATTGAATCCTTTCCTCTATATCATAAGCCTACAGTGGCCTTCTTCTTATTCTTTAATTGTACCCTGGCCCGTAATCTTGCCACCCCACGGAATGTATTGTATTAATTACAAACAGGAATACCTCGTCCGGATTTATGGCACCGGACTCATACTTCTGTAGACTTAGACTTAACAGTTGTAAACGTATTCAAACTTTGTACTGTACTTTTAAATCTCTTACATTTTATAATTTCGCGTCTGCTAATATTGTGACTCTGGCACTCCTACTGTTACGTCTGCTTGGACAGTAGACTGTGAAGGTCGTCAATACTTTTCATTACAAGATCGATACTTTACAAAGCCCGAGGACATTGGTTAGCAGAAGTTCATTTGAACACAAAAGTGAACTTAGTCTCTTTTGTTCCTTAGCACAACATTTTAACAGTCTAAAAAAATGAATCATCCTTTATCTTTGTATTGTTTAATTTGTTGTTCACTTTGCTAGTGATTAAATTTTAAATGATAGACCGGACCATCGTGATGCACTGGCAGGCGTCATTTCTTTTATTTTACTCTGACAAGCCATTTTATTGTGTTCACATTTTGATCATTTCAAATTAAAACCAAACAAATCAAACGTAAATATACTTTTTAAAAAAGCTTACGTTGAGTGACGTTGCATAAATTATCACAAATCAATCATGTAATTAATTTTTTTAGTACATAGTAGATCCCGTAATAATAAATACGTGCGATTGGAAATATTTTAATTAATTTTTTTTTTTTGTAAGACGCAACTTTCATGCTGAGTGCAATGATCCTATAACCCTGGAGGATATCTACTTCAATGGGCTGCTGCATTGTTCTTTGCCACAGTTTCTCATTAGTGACCATATCTGGTCAGCGGACATAACAATCTTCCTGAGGCAGTTATTGGTGAAAACCTTTTTGTTCCATGGTGGTGAAAGTGGTTCTTCGCACCATTAAGTAGTATTGGTTTAAAGAAGAACCTTGTCTTGGTGGTGTGTAGATAGATAGATAGATAGATAGATAGATAGATAGATAGATAGATAGATAGATAGATAGATAGATAGATAGATAGATAGATAGATAGATAGATAGACAAACAGACAGATAGATAGATAGATAGATAGATAGATACGATTGATAGATACGATTGATAGATATGATTGACTGGATTAATACGTAAACGACGCCTCGAAAATAATTTGCTCCATTTGAAAATTGATTAAAGTGAAAATCTTTCTTATTAAACATAATCATTGGAAAGTCTCGGCTGGATGGCAAAGGGAACTAATTGTTGTTCCATTCTATAGCTGTAATTCCTTTGATATGATTGCGTGCCGATATAAGAGTTGTTTTTATGTATCCCAGTATAGTCAACTTTCTGGCTGCCACAACTAACATACCGTCTAATGACCTCTGACATCTCTTCGTGCCCCATCCTCCACACCAAATCTTTCTTCCATTCCACTCCTCATATTCCCCACCTCCTCGTCTGCAACACTATCGTCTGCCTTCTACACCTGCGCATGCGCCCGTCAACTCCCGGAAGCTAGCATCCTCCGTGCCGTTATCGATCCTGCTTTTCTGTCATTGACGACCGTCCAAACTGCTGCCCCCCCGAATCAATCGCAGTTGAGTGTATCCCACTCATCCAGCCATCTCTTTCTGTTACTCTCATTTATTAGTACACTCAATGAAGTAGATGTACTTCTGATTGGTATTTGTTCGTTTTGAAAAAGAAATAAAAAAAAAAGGATATTCAGAAGTAGATATAAAATTGATAATAAATGTTGAACCTCAGACTATGGAGTACTATTGATCACCTTCGCGTGAGAGCTGCTTTGATGTAGAGCAAATCATTGTTACAAATTCCTGTGTATTTAGGTTGTTTCACACTAACATGTGCATGTAAGTACCAGCAGCCATACTATGTAGATACGTGTTTCAATATTTAAACGTACATGGCTGTGAATGTTGTCGATTTTTGTTTAAATTCTTTTTACTGAATTCTTACTTTTCTTATTTACGTATTTCTTGTACCTTATTTTCTTGTACTATATTTGTTTATCTCATTTCAGTGATACATTAAGGCATTGTTTCCCAAACTTTTGACCTCTGTTCTATGTGTACACCTTTTATAATTTTTGTAATGCTGAGTACTCTTCGCCTCCCCCCCCCCAAACCACACTTTAATTTTTAAACAGAACATAATAAATAGGTATTTTAGAAAATCAACTTAATTAATGAGGTGCAACGCGTACACCTCATTCAACGTCTTCCCGTTCCCCTGATGATACGCGTACCCCATTTTAGTTCACACTGCCTTGAGGCTTTAAACTATAACGTTTTAACTGAGCGATTCCTAAAACTAGTGTATTGTTTACTGTTATTATGTTTTTAACTGAAAACCTTAATGAAAAAAAAATGAACAAGCTTTTAGAATTATGGTCGTAGTTACTTATTGTTTTCATTTTGACATTTTTGGGCTTTTTTTTTTCTGATATCTTCAGCTTGAAGCTCATAGATAAAAAGTAAAAAAGTAAAGTTCCCCTTTCAGACCTTGTGGTCTATAGGGCAGATGATGTAAAGGTCATCTGATTCTGTGGCCTACGGTTAACGAGGGTGTCATGTGGCCAGCACAACGACCAACCGCCTTTACTTTTCCCTAACT
>JADKLZ010000130.1:29414324-29440542 GCA_021533235.1 Biomphalaria straminea | reverse complement strand
TTTTTTACTCAAATATTTTCACTTGTGACCAGCTTTCAACCTTTTAAGAACTTTCTTAGACAAGGAAGAAAGCTGGAGCTAATAGTAGTCATTTTAAACAAAAGTCAGACGCATACACATTACATTACAGTGAACAGAACGAAACCAAAATGAACTATAACATACTATGCTAGTGTATTTTGTATCTCTACCTAGTTCAGCAGTATTGAATTCGTAACTTGGTAGCAGTCTTTCTCAAAATTTTATTTCTAAGGCCCCCCTCCCAAACCCCCAAAATCTAGCCAGCTTGAGGGTCTTCGGCCTTCTAATCTCTAGAAATGTATTTTCCTAAAGCACTTTGTATCATAGCCAGAAAAGCGCAAGTCAGAAAAAGATGCAGTCACAAGAGGTGGGACGGGTAGATACTGAACTGTGACAGACTTAAGAGCATGCACGTTTGAAATGATTTGATCATCGTAAGGTCATCCTCTTGTTACGGGATTTTTCTTTTGTTACTACAAATTTATTTCAATTGTACATTTTGTAACCTAAAATTATGCCGATTAAAAAAAAATGTGCTAATATCATTTCTGTTCATGTATTGCATTGTCATTGTATTATCAGTGATACAAATAGAATTTGAACAGAAAGAATTTATCTAAGTGCCAGTGATATAGTGACATCACGAAACAAACATTGCCAGAAGAACCTAGCCAGGCTGCTAACCAATGAGATCTTTCTATTTCCTGGACTATGTCACCCCTTGACTTTCAGCTAATCTACATCCAATTAACCAGTACCGGTATTCCTTATTTCTTATATCACTTTAAAAGTGAAAGTTGATGAAACATTTTGGCTTGAGATTTATTTCAAACATGAAGATGTGTTCATATTGTAGCAGTTAGATTCATGTGTCTGTGTGAAAAGCTATAATGACAATATCTTCGATTTTCGAAGATTAAGGATGTGCTTCACATACCTACACTAATACAGTAGCACCTGCATATTTTGTCACATCTATTGCAAACAAATCCGTTGTCTTCCAGGTGTCTATTTAATTTTTCGTTTCGCTGTGAAATAAATGTTTGTGTGAAAAGATATGTTTGTGTGAAAAGACGTGCACGTGAAAAGACATGTTTGTGTTTGTTTGAAAAGAAATGTTTGTTGGTCCAGAATGTAATCAGAACATTGATCCGATAGTAATGTTGGTGTTAATCCGTTGATCCACCTGTGTGGACAGCACTTACACGCCACCTCAAACCTCACCCACCACCAACGTTACCGGCACATCTCCACCATCGGTTGATGGGAGGGGAGCCTGTTATCCAGTGTCTCAGCCACCCAGCAGCAGTTGACAAAAGTGGGTGAACTGACCTAGCCATGGTCGGGGTGGGATGAGCCAGGAAAGTGGGTGACGGACGTGGAAAGGGCCATGTCATAGGGGGTGGGGAATGGATGGATGTGAGAATGTGTGTGACGAGAAGGCTGGACTGTGAGTGTCGTGGTCTCTGTGTCTCATCGCAATGAATGACTCATCGCCTGTTCACACGGCTCTACTCACCTCACGCACACACACACTCGCGCGCAGCGGTAGATTCAATCACTCCCTCCGCTAGCCTCAAGTATCGATCTAGTAGAGGAGGCCAGCGGACATTTACCTCTTTAGTTCCCAGACTCCTCTCTCTCTTCTCTCTATCTTACGATGTAAATAACAGCGTAGTGAAATGATCCTTTCTTTCATCTCTCTATCCACCTCTCCCTCACTCCCTCGCTCTCTCTCATTTCTCTATCCTCTCACCACCCTTCCCCTTCTTTCCCTCTTGTCCATAACCGGCTTTCTGGATCAACGTTTCATTTTCAGAGCACCTTTGATCTTTCAGTTTTATTCAGAGCTAGCCCCGCGTCACGGACGTAATCTTACATTATAGAACAAAACCAATTCTCACTCGTGCCGGTGTGTGTATCAAGGACAAGTAACTCTTATCTTCGAGATGCCAGGACAATCCCTGTGCGACTATCAGATTCTTAGAATGAACCACACACATGAATCTTCCTACTTCATGCACTAGTTTCAAAGTTTAGCCATCGCTAATTGATATCTTTCTAACATCTGGCATTCAGAATGATCGATACCATTATTTAAACGTGTCATAAGATTGTAAAACATCACACCTGGACTTAAATTGTTGACAGCCACCGCACCAAATTGGTATGTACACTTTAATATGATTGCACAATGTAAACTTTCACTTCCTTTCAATTCAATGAACTGCTTGTCATTTGAGCGTGGTTTGTCTTCATCATTCTATCTTGTTATTGTGCTATGTCCATGATTTGTGTATAGATCTAGATTTATAGTTCCTATACAATAGCTCAACTCTTCATGTTCTACGCTTTCGTTCCGAAAGTCAGGGCTGAGTTTTTCATCATTTCATACCATTCGTCTTACTCCTCATTTGTTTTTGACTCATTGGTGAAGGTTCTGTCCCGATCTTAGCGTTTTTCTTTCTAGCTTGTCAATATTATTTTAAAAAGTAGTCACCACATAAAGTATATTTAACTTGTTCATTCAACTTCATGTTCATCTATTTCTCTTTAAACGTAGACCAAATAACAAATAAATGCCCTCCCATTAATATACATTCTGAGAAGGAGCATTTAGGAAACTCTCTTCACTCTGTGCAGTTTTTGAATTATTGATTGTAACGTTAGGGGTAATTTAGTTTTAGACCTCATTCAAGAAATAACCAATCAATAAGCCTAAATAAACAATTTATAGGTGTCTCTGATTAAGCTGCATACTCTCCTAATCTTAATGCATCCAATGGTTTGAATTGAGTTGTCCAGGATCTAGGATACGTTTCTAGGATCTAGGATATTTTCCATCGAAAGTTGCGCCCATTCCATTATAAGACGTAGCAGACGTAGCAAAAGCAGTGGCGTAGCTAGGTATTGGCGGGGTGCTTGACCTTTTTATGAACCCTGCATTGTGACATTGGACGTCATGACATGAGATAATATACTTAATTAATATTTAGTCTAAACTCCGATTGGTACAGTGTATAAATAAAATTTACGAAAAATTATCATTACGACTCTTTTAATGAATAATAACCTTGTTTATTAGCGAGATAATGCGCAAGTGACAAATCTCAATTCAAGTTACATCAAGTCGTGTTTAACTGTGCAGCCATCTATAACATCTTCTAGAAAATCTAGATCAATGCTGTCTAGTATTTTTGACTCCATATAAATAGCAAGATTATATGACAGTAGCGTAATATTTGATGTAAAAAATAAGACATTCTTTAAGGTGGGGGGACTTTCGAATTTGGACTCCCTATCCCCACTTTAGCTACGCCACTGGGCAAACGATCAAACCTGTTAAGTGAATCCATTTAGTTGTGATATATTAATAAATGCTGCATGCGGCGTCGGAACGAGACAGCTGGAGGTCACTCACAAAGGCCGCGGGATACACATTTGAGACCAAAAGAAAATCTGCCGCCGAGGACAAACGCAGACGACGAAAAGAAAATCTAAACCGACCACCTGCGGACAATGGTTTTGCTTGCCCTGGATGTGGCAAAATATGTAGGTCACAGCTGGGACTGCACAGCCACGGGAAACACTGTATTCCTCACTAATCTTCGGACTCGAAGACAAGCCTATTATTATTATTATTATTATTAATAAATACAACTGTAGCAAGCTAAGACAGGTGTTAGTTCCATGCAATCATTAGTTAAAATTGTTGGCGTTCTTATCTTGTGTGTGTGACACTTGTGTGTGTGTGTGTCGTCTGTGTCTCCGCCCATCGATTCTCATTGCTGAAACTGTTCACAGTAAATGTCTGCTTAAAGTGTGCAGTTATTGATTGCTCGTCTGAACCAATTAACGTCATTTTGTAATGCGAAATATGAACGTGTTGATTGTATACCTTTAAGGTAGTGACAGATGGATGGATGGAAGAATGAATGCAGGGCCGGCCCTAGACATAGGCGAACTAGGCAGCATTTAGTGGGGTCTCGCACATGACTAAAAATAAAAAAAAACATTGCTCTAACATAGTTGAGAACTTTGTTTTCTCGTCTAACTGCCTCTACTACGGAAATTGCGATATATGAATTTCTGGTATTTGGCGATAAAACATTCATGTTTTTAATGAATTGCAATTTTTTTTTTGTTATTTCCACCCCCTCCCCCAATTTATTTGCCTAGGGCCTCCAATTAACTAATGCCGGCTCTGATGAGTGGATAGATGAATATACATAGAGAGAGACAAGGAGACATGATTGGGTAAATGGATGAATACGTTCATAAACATTTTCATATATTGATAAACATACAGGAAACATACAGTCATAGTTACATACGAAAAATGCATAGGTACTTTATTTATAGGTAGATAAATGTGATACATAGAGGTAAAGGAAGCCATAGCGGAGGGTACGAGACAAAAATGGGAAAAAACATGTGCCAACCTGGACCTTGCGGATGGGCGTAAGGCATGGAAACTTCTCAATAACCTGTCGAGGGCGAAAGAACCAAAAGCAGCTGCGCCCCTGCAAACGGCTCAAGGCTTGGTGGTCACTGACTGTGAAAGGTCGGACGCTCTGAACCATGCTTTTGCGGCTATATCTAAGACGGGTGAGAGGAGCAAAATGTCGAAAGCCTTGGAGGCCACCATGAAGGCTAAAGCAAAACGCAGTTATGTCTACGGCGAGGAGGAGACGAACACGTTCATTAACTCGTTCACCCACGGAGAGCTAGAAAGTGCACTTCGGAAGTGCAAGTTACGAAAAGCGGCGGGGCCAGATGGGATCAGCAACGAAATGTTGAAACATCTCGGCCCCATAGGGAAAAGGAAATTGTTGGAATTGATCAATCGTACGTGGACTCAAGGGGATTTCCCCAAGGCTTGGCGAGTGGCAACGATCGTTCCCCTGCTCAAAAAGGGGAAGGTCCCAGATCGTGCAGAAAGCTACCGGCCCGTTTCGTTAACGTCTAACGTCGGGAAGGCGGCCGAACGCATGGTCAACAGGAGACTCACATGGTTCCTAGAAACGAAAGGTCTCATTGCTCCTGAACAGGGCGGGTTCAGGAGGCACCGAAATGCGATCGATCAAGTGACGTTATTTATGCAGAAGGTGGCGGACGGCTTCCAGTGGGGTAACACAAATAGACCTGGTCAGTCTACGCTAGCGGTTTTTATCGATCTCAAACAAGCGTACGACAGAGTATGGAGGCCCGGTTTGTTGTTGAAATTGATGAACCTTGGTGTCGGTTCAAACATGTTTAGGTGGATCCAAAGTTTCCTCACGGATCGAACGGTTCAGACACGTGTTGGTAAGCACATGTCGAGGAAACTTCCACTTGAACAGGGGGTGCCGCAGGGATCGGCACTCAGCTGCACGCTTTTCCTAGTCTATATCAACGACTTGCCGGCCCTTCTGCCTGATATAAATGTTGATTTTGCTTGTGATTAAGAAACTGGTTGAAACTTTGGATTGAATTTATTTATAACTCGCTGGTTATAAATGGTTATAAGAATCGTCCAGTACAGACTGTTGTAATAATAATAATAATAAGGCTCTGGGCATTCCTAGGAACATTCTCGTTGCCTGTCAGAGGGCGGTACTGCTGCAGACCTGCCACATCACCAGAAAATTCCTCAGTGGAAACTGATAAAGGGAATACGATGAATTTTGTCTCCCTTTAACGAAACTCGACCCTGGCTGCGTCAGAGAATGAACACTCGTTCTTTTCTAACATAATAATAAAAATAATCTTTATTGTCCATAAGGAAATTTGTCTTACAATTTGTGCATTATGCCAAACAAAACATTTATAACTATAAAGAGAAACAAAATGTTCATTCACACCAGACTCTCTCACAATGTACATGTCAAAAGTTTACATCAGATTGTTTCTGTTTAATGATTTAATTGCCAGAGGAACAAAAGAGTTTTTTTGTCCGTTTGTCTTTGCTATCGGTGTTATATATCTCTTTTAACCAGTGCAATCTGATTGGTCGTACGTAAACTGGGAAGTAGGTCATAATTGTAAAAAATTCCGTCGCAACGTCAAACTCAACTTCAGTTTTATTTAGATATTCATGTAGCAGTGCGAGAGTGTAATACAATTAGATTTCAAAAAGTAGATTTCTTTTTAAGTTTATAATTAATATCAGGTGGCCGAGCCTTGCTCGATTAAATAAATGCCCTGCCCAGCCTGACTGTCGGACAATAAGAAGTTCATACCGTCTTTTGCCATCCATCCATCCGAGTGGTGCTACAGCCCGTGGTCTGCTTTTAGTTTTACACATCGCTTCATTCATTCTTTTTAATTGATTCTTGTTTTATTAGGTAAAATAAATAATAGAGCAAAATATTAAAAAGCTTAAATATTAGTCAAAGCAAGACCAAGATACTGGTCCAAAACACTAAAGCTGCACCTCAAGTAAACATTAATGCCAACCACTTGAAATTCTTGATCACTTTTGCTATCTTGGCTCCATCATATCCAACGATGCTCTACTAGATAAAGACATCAACAATAGGATAGCCGGTCCGATAGCCAAAGCAATGGGCACCATGTCAAGGTTGCAGAAAAGAGTGTGGGACAACATATTGCTGACTAACAATACTAAAGCCTTAGTCTACCGGACCTGCGTGATGAGCACTTTGCTATACGGAAGTGAAACATGGTCAACCTACTCATGGCAGGAAAAAAAGCTGAATGTCTTCCACCTCCGATGCCTAAGGCGGATCTTTAAAATAAGTTGGCAAGATAAGATAACAAATGAGGAAGTGCTACAAAGAGCAGGGTGCCAGGACATCCGTTCTATTATCAGCAGCAGACCCCTTGGCTGGCTCGGCCACTATCGCAGAATGCCACTAGGTAGACAACCACAAGATATACTGTATGGCGATCTTATTGAAGGCAGGAGAGCCACTGGTCGCCCACTTTTACGGTATACAGATGTGTGCAAACGCGACATGAAACTATTTAAAATCGACACTAGCAGCTGGGGAAAAGTAGCACTGGATAGATCCACATGGAAAGAGCGCATAAAAGAAGAGTCTCGGATTGCAGATGCCGTACACAACAGAAGCAGAAAGAAGGCTGAAATTGCAGCTGCGCCTGGTGAATTTATACGCCCAACCTGCAACCGCAGCTGTGTATCAAGGATTGGCCTCTTTAGCCACACAAGAAGTTGCAAAGGGAAAAGATCGTCTCACGAGACGTAAAATGCCACAGATAGAGCAAAATTTTTGCTTAATCCCACATTGGGTGGTGAATATGCGGAGTAAACGCTACATACTTTTGATTTCGACCCTTCACATTCAGGTAACAAGTGTGTGATAAGTTATTAATTTTTTTATCGAATAGAGACGCGCTGGCGGAGTAGAAAAGAGCTTGGCTTCCGAACCAAGAGTTCCCGGGTTCGAATCCTTGTGAAGATAAGATTTTTTTAAGTTCGGGATCTTAGGGCACCTTTGAGTCCACCCAGCTCTATTGGGTACCTAAAAATAGTTGGGGAAAAGTAAAGGCGGTTGGTGGTTGTGTTGGCCACATGATACACTCGTTAACCGTGGGCCATAGCAACAATGACCTTTATATCATCTTCCTCATAGATCGCAAGGTCTGAGACGGGAAATGTACTTTGTCTTACTTTTTTTATGAAGTGTTTGTGTTTACAGTTTTACAACTGCAATATTTCACTATATAATTAATTGTGTTACTTGCTCGTATGTGGTCAGTGCATGTTTACATATTCCGGACTTTTTCTTGTTTTCTATTTGAATCTACGCAGCCATTAACAGAAATATACGGTAGTAGGATTAAGAGGATGTACATCGTCCATTCGTTTAAAGATCATTTTTGTGTTTCTAATCAGCTCATCAAGTTACGAGGTATAACATTTTAAGATGTGCCATAAGGCCAGTATTTATACGACTCTCATTCCTAACAACAGCACACCAAATCACCCGACTCAAATCTGGCAACAGTCCAGCAGCAGGAACTAATGTTAGGACCTGATCGTTTATTTTTAAAAAATGGTTGTTTTATCGTATACATTAATAGCATCATTATTCCATACTTAATCACTGCAAACTAAATGTTCTTTGTCGGTTCTCTCATTTTAAGGGTTTTCATATGCTGTTATCTAATAAAAGATGAATTATTCTTTGTTTTTGTTGCGTTCTTTGGCTGCGTATGTGAGTTTTACTTGTTTTTATTTTCTAGGCATGTCTGTGTCGACGCTATAATGGTACGTAAAAAAATAAATGGCTTGTACTTATTGAGCTGAATTACGTACATGTATTATTGTACTCTTTTCTGTCGTACACCGGAAATGGAATCACTTTTCTATCGATTATTCGTGAAATGATAGGGGGGGGGGAATAGCCACTATTGCATTCATCATGACGAAAACAATTTTTTTTACAATTTGAATAAATTAGAGTTGAAGAGCATAAAAACAATTTGAAAAAGAAAATGAAGACTCATTCTTGTTACAAAAAAATAAATCATGTGCTATGTACTTTAGAGTGTATGTCCAGTAGTGTGCTATGTACTTTAGAGTGTATGTCCAGTAGTGTGCTATGTACTTTAGAGTGTATGTCCAGTAGGGAAAGAGTTCTAATAGTGCTCTAAGGAAAAGAAAACAATACTAATAATTAATACAATTATAATAATTGAATGTATAGCGCGCTGTTAACAAATGCTACTGTGTAATACAGATTACATTACTTGACGTAAAAGTTCCAAACATTGGTTTGTATAAAAATGTCGTAGGGCCCTGATACTTAGCACCTTTGAGTAGTCATTTATTGTTACAGACATTATAAGTCAAATAGCTTGCGTTTAAGATTTTAAAAAAGTAGGTACTCAAAGAGATCGTGACATATAGTCTAACAAGGTCGACTGAGTGGGCGCAGTGATACTTGAGATTGTGTGTTCATCTTGTAAAATAAATCATTTTAATACCAGCATAACTTCGAGGCAAATGTCTAAAAATAATCAGATTGACAAGACAATAATGAATATGATGAGTTTTCTAAAAGACAATTTTTATGTATTTTTCACAAAGAAATTGCTGTTGAAATATCTGCTATCAAAATTATATTTTCTTCAAGTATGTTACATTCTTCCACTTATGTTTCTATGTTGCCTTTTTTTCGTTTTAGTTCGTTCGGATTATAAGAAACATCTAAATCTCTTATATCGTGCCAGTGACCTCATCCATTCAATCATTTATTCAGAAATCTTTATGCTTTTGTCTTTATGCTTTTGTCTTTATGCTTTTGTCTTTATGCTTTTGTCTTTATGCTTTTGTCTTTATACTTTTGTCTTTATGCTTTTGTCTAAAATAAATTTCATCCAGGGGAGTGTTTGGGGGGGGGGGCAATGTTTGTGTGTGTGTGTTAGTCCTTCACTGCAGAAAATCTAAACAAAATGTGTAGAAGTGAAGAAGAAGGTTTTTTTTCCCCTTTAGAGAGTCGAATAACTGGAACTGTATTAGTTTCAGTGAAAAAAAAAGATTAAGTCAGTTTACTTTCTAGTCTGTCTATCCACCTCTTTCTAATCTTGTTTATTATTATTTATTACGCCAGCTCTTAGCACTATCAATACTATCATAGTTACTTTTTTTACCTGTACATTAATGTTAATATATATATTTAGCCCGAGACTATCATTTATATTGGTTTTCTTCATTTCAAACTTCAGATCGCCGGCGGACAACGGCGTTGTGTGCATAGTATGCAGAAAAATACGCAGGTCGCAACTGAATTTGTCGTAGTGGTGTGAAACACTGCACTCATCCTTAACCTTCGAACTCGTAGACATTGCCATTATTCATTTTTGTTTTATCTCGATAACTATTAAGTTCTTTATGTTCATAGAGTTACATCCCCATACCCTAGGCCCACTTATCCCCATTCACCTCAACCCTCCCCCCCCCAACCCAAAAAAAAATTGTTACATTTTCGCTTATTAGACAGCCACAAGTTATCTGTTAACTTTTTCTAAATGGCTCACTTCCCACAGAGCGAATTGTCATTACAATGTATGACTTGTTAGCTAGCTATCTCGCACAAACATTTCATAATAGTCCAGACCTGAAACACATTTCAATCAATAAGTGGACTTTGACATCGCACCATTCACCGCCTAGTATTTACTCCCTACATCGCACCATTCACCGCCTAGTATTTACTCCCTACATCGCACCATTCACCGCCTAGTATTTACTCCCTAGTAACAAAGTGCTACGAATGAAACAAAAAAGTCACTATCATTTCAAATTGTGTATTGCAATTTTTATCGGCCTTTGTAGGGAAAAAGTTGTTACATATTTTTGTTATCTTTCTGTAGGGAAAAAGTTGTTACATATTTTTGTTATCTTTCTGTAGGGAAAAAGTTGTTACATATTTTTGTTATCTTTCTGTCCATCTGTTACTTTGAGGTCTACAAAATAATAAAAAAGATTTCCCCATCCCGCATCCTGCAGGCTCTTTGTTTTAGGAATGAAAACAGCTAATACCTGTTTGTTGTTGTTCTTGGTTTTAAAACGTGTTTTTTTTTAACGGAACATTTTTTTTACATTTATTACAAAACTTATGTCAACTCACTCTCTCTGTTTGTATGTCTGTCTGGGTCGATTCTTTTAAACGTTTATTCTCACACTTGCCATTCTCAGATCAAGTTGAAATTCCGCCCAATTGTCGAAGATAGCACAGAAATGCACAAAAAAATGTTAATTAATTAGTGGTTATTAATCATTTTGTTTTACATAGAAAAGAAGAGATAAACCTTGTTATATTGAGAGTTATTGCAGCACTTGGAATGTCCTCTCCCTTTACTGACTATAAGATTTGTTTTTAAAAAGTGTATTTGTTAAATTTTGCTTGTTCATGTTTCCATGAAACAACTGACCAGCAAAGGCCGTCATCAAGCTGGGGTTAGAAATAAGTTTTGTGTCAGACACAAACTCCCTTGTCGCTCACTTGTCGAAAAACAGCAGGACACTTATTTAAAAAAAAAAAAAAACACCATTGTGAATATTTTCGTGTAGGCTTTGGTGTTATCTTGAATCGATGCTTATTTCAAAGCGAGTTCAAGGGGTGTAGCATTCGTAAGGTGATACTGATCTTAGTGGCAGATGCAGGGCGCCATATGGAACTCTATTAAAGAATAGCAACTGTGACCACAAGCGTCAATACTTTTTTTAGAATGTGTGTGTGTGTGTACGTTTACATGTGTATTTGTTTACGTGAATGGTGTGTGAGAGTAGGCTACATGTGGTTTTGTTAATGTTCATCGTGTGTGTGTGTTTACATGTATATGAATGTAGATTGTGGGTGAGATAACACACTTACGTTTTTATTTTAAAAAATTGTCCCCGAATGAAACAAAGTGTTGTTGTGGAACCTAGGATACTCATTCGTTGTGCTGGTCTGGATAACCGACGGCTTGGACTCAATAGACACGTTCTTATTAAATATCCTTTTGTGTATTCTTTTCAGCGGGCTCATTTGTATGTATTCTATTCAAAGTTTCAGTTTCTATGTGTTCTTTCTAATGTGTTCTTTCCAGTGTGTTCTTTCCAATGTGTTCTTTTAAATGTGTTATATTCAATGTGTTTTTTTAAATGTGTTGTTTTAGGTCTGCATTCACTTTAAATCTATTTTTTTATATATTTTTCTAGGGAGAAGATAACAACCGCCAGACCGATGATTCAAGCAACGCTCCGGCAGTCACCCGCTCCAAAGAAGAACACCAACAAGAGGCAACTAGCAGCGAGAAGCTGCTGGAGCAGCTCGAAAGGCGCCTCTCTCATCCAGATCACAAAACACGTTTGCTGAATCCAAAGGAAGCCGAGCCTCTGGTCCAGCCTGATCAAAGTGCCGTGACCGAAGACCAGCCTTGCATAGCGATTGATGCAGACGCTGAGTACGGTACGCCTAGAAGAAGAAAGTCAAGTCGTCCTTTGTCAGATCCTTCTGAAGGTAGAAACTCTAAGAGCGCTGGACCTGCTACCGAGCAGACGATAGAATACCCTGAGAATAGTGATGGAGGGTCAAGACTGCAAGAACCTCCTGTGGTTGTGTCTAAATCGTTGTCTTCTTATAACGATGCAAAGAAAGCGCACCCGTATGTAAGGTCGTTGTCTCAGGATGAGTCCAGAACTAAGGAGGCAGTGAAATCTGCCCAGCATGAAGAATTACTCAAGGAGCTGAGTTTGCATCCGCGCCTTCAGTCCACCGAGCAACGAATTCAGTACCACCACGATATATCTCGCGAGCCGCGCCTTCATTTGACACAGCAGTACCAGCAGCAATATCAATACCATCCTCATCAGCAGCAACACCAGCAGCAACATCACCAACAGCCGCTGTTGCAAGAAAAGAATCAATTTCAGCAGCCTCAACAGCAGCAATTGAATCAACATTCTCAAAAACGACACCAACACAGTTTTTCCGAACCCATTCAATTTCAAGTTTCCGAACCGAACCGTCAGGCTTATCGCCAGATATCTTACCAACAACCACAAGATCTTTTCTCACATCAACAACAAGATTTTTATCAAAATCAGCATATAATATTTCAGAACCAACAACATCGTTACACACAATCACAGACAACAAGAGGTCATGAGAACATTCTATCAGATCGAGGACATCTTCAACCAACACGTCCCTACGAGGGCACCCTTTCAGCATTGGAGGCTAATCGTAAAAGTGCCGAACCTCAAAACATACCTACTCATTCATCAGCTACAGCAAGCGCCACGTTTTCATCCAAAAACAGCAGCAGTTACCTCTATGCAAACTCGAATGCCTCCACTGGTTCGAAGAATGGATCGGGTCCTGTTGGGCTCGAGATGGGCATAAAAAGTATGGAGTTTGAAGACGACAGTTTTGTGGTTGAGACTGTGGAAATCATTAAACGCCCCGGACAGACGCTGGGATTTTACATACGCGAGGGGAATGGCTTCGATCGATCCGACGGCGTCTTCATTTCTCGCATACAAATGGGCACTGTGGCGCAAAGCAACGGACTTCTCCATGTTGGGGACGAGATTGTCACTGTCAACAATGTCAAGGTTGGTAACATGTCCCTGGACGATGTCGTCATCCTCATGTCCATTCCCAAGAAGCTGGTACTCACCATTCGGACGCGTAGAAACAGCAGCAAGAATAAATCGTGTCCTTCTTTGCCCATGGCTGAAAAGCCTGATCCTCCAATAGTGGTTCTCAAAAAGGGCAGATCATCGTCGGCCTCAGCGCTAGAGATGACAGAAAAATGTCCGGACATGTACGAGCCTGGACAGTCGTACGCTCAATATCCGTTTCAAGCTGCCGATTACTTGCCTAGGAGAGATGTGAGTCAAGACCGACATGCCCCGGGCTCAAGATATACCAGTATTTTTATCACACCCCAAAGAGCTGAGGCCAAACTGCTCAAAGAGGATGGCGTAGACAGTAGTAACTCTAGTGATGGTTCATTGCCCCGGAGCATAGATTCTAAAGAAAGGGTGTACCTCGGACAGGAAGTGGGCGACACTCCACATACAGGCTATATGAGTGTCACAAATCCTATTTACGATCATTTTCCTCTAATGTCCGATAGGGATTATAAACACCACTATTTACCGGACAGTCTGTCGAGAAAGTCGGCGCTGCCCAAATCGCCATCCAAACAAAGTCCTCTTGGTGCGTCTCCTCATCTGCATGGGTATCGGAGTCGCACGGGCCCAGACACTAGTCCGGCGTACTCTGAGCCGCCTTACATGAACGTGGGTGCCCTAAGGGAGGGGCTTTTGCAGCAGTCACAGCAAAACTATCAACATCACCTTACATCTCCTCACTATCCTTCCCAACACCAGCAGCATTTTACCAGCCATTACCCTTTCCAGAGCCAGTCACCGCACCAGAGTTACCCACTGCATACATCACCTCAGGGCACTATGCCGTACCCCATCCAGTCGCCGCAGTACCGCGGGGGCATGTCCGTATCTCAGGAGGAGAGGAGAAGGCAAGAGAGACTTCGGACCCTCCTCAATACGAAAACGCGATACGGACGCTTGCTAAGGAGTCGCTCCCCAGAGTGCTACAATTCCGACTCGGAGCTTATATTTACGCACCAGCAGCAAAGCGACGGCCGCGGGTTTGCGTCGGATTACGAGACCTACGGAGGCGCATTTAGCGATGACGAACCAGTCTATTCCATTCCAAGAATACCGTCCAGTTCGTCTTCAGAGCTGGAGAAACTTTTGAAAAAGTTCACGACTCTGTCTCAAGAGTTGCAGCAGGAACAGAGCAAACTTCAACGACAACTTAGTACACGAGATAAAGCGACGCGTAAGTAGTTTTTTTTAAACCTATTGATTAATATAAATAGTACAACTAGGTAGTTAGTGAAAGATGTTAGTTAAAAAAAAGGAGAAAAAAAGCTCATTAGATTTTCATCACATAACTGGACGCATGTATTGTTTATATTGTGTCTATAAATCACATTGAATGTATAAACATGTGGCTTTATTCAACATCTTTGTTAGAGCACGTATTTTTTTTGTTAACTCTTAACAGTGTAACACGGGTCAACACAAACACATCACATTGAGCCATTGAGAAAAAAATACAATTAGATATCGTACTTTTACATATACTTCGTTAAAAACACACAAAAATATTCTAGTTCCTGTCCAAAGAAACAACAGCACTTAGCCAATGTTTCCAGTGTCAAATATATGCAGCTGCACGGTAAGGTAGAAATAGATTTGTACTTGCTCTAGAAATGAAACATAGATGTATTGCCAATTACACTATTAGTCTCACAGTGGGGATGATCAATGATAAACGAGTAAAGGAAGTAATGCGTTCATATTTATGTTTTTCTAAAGAGTTTCAGGACTTAGCTTAAACACGTATGTTGTGGGGTAGAAGTGCACAGGAAAACCTATCAAGGAAGGAAGAACTAAATAGAATAGAGAGAGGGTGGAATACTTTCCTTAACAAAATAAATAAATTGTTTTCAACTATACTCAGAAGTAAAAAAAAAAAGTGTGTCCCATTTGAAATAGAGAAATATTTGGCATTTAATTTGCTCTGGAAACCCTTTTGTCGTTCACGTTAAAGTCACAACCCTCCCAAGTGTTTGAAAAGTTCCCCTTTCAGATCGCGATCTATAGGACAGATGATGTAAAGGTCTTCTATTCCTGTGGCGCACTGTTAACGAGGGTGTCATGTGGCCAGCACAACGACTTTACTTTTTCCCAACTATTGTCAGGAACCCATTAGATTTGGGTTGACTCAGAGGCGCCCTTAAGATCCCAGTCTTCACCAGGATTCGAACCCGGGGCCATCAGTTCGGAAGCCAAGCGCTTTACCACTCAGCCACCGGCTCTCATACACCGGGTCTCATACACCGGGTCTCATACACCGTGTCTCATACACCGGGTCTCATACACCGGGTCTCATACACCGGGGCTCATACACCGGGGCTCATACAAGGTGCTGCTGGCTATTGAAATGTCTGGTTTTAAGGAATAAATGGAACACTTTGTGGAGGTTGAGGCCTGTGTCATTCACTTGTAATTCCTTTTTTTTTTCCCTACATTTGTTTATCCCTCCTTTTACTTTTAACTTTATTTACCGATTGAGTGAAAGTCCTCTTTGATGAATGGAGAACACATAGGGTAGGCAGTGATCAATGTTGCATTTAAAAAGGTTTTGGTTGGGAAAAATTTTTTTGTCATCTTCTTCGTTCTCATTTTACATGTCGAAGGGTTCAGACCAACAATCTTATATCTGAGATGAACCGCGCAGTGGTTTCCAGATCAGGCAGTTCTCCGTATAGTTTTTGTTTTATATGAAGGTTTTGGGGCCAGAGTCTTGTTCAGGCATCTAGATAAAGTACACAGGTTTGAAGGACATGGTCAGCATTTTCAAGTTATGCGCCAAAAGGGCATGTTTTGCTCATCCTGACTTAAAGCTTCCGTAACATTTGTTGTCTAATTCTGTTGTGTCCGGTTCTGAGTCGAAATAGTATGCGTTGGTTACGTCGAGATAGCTTAAAATAGGCGATCCTATTTCCTTGTAATTGGGATGTGAGATGGTCAAATTCTCCTTTATTCTACTCTATTATTTTCATCATTTCTTCTGAGTATTGACGGATTTTCATTTGTTTGTTCATTCTTACGCTTGTAAGCATGGAGAAAGTCGAATAAATTAACTTTGATGATGTCTTTGACAAATTTGTAAGTTAAAATCACTAAAAGTATTTCTGTAAAAAGCTATGCATAGTCTATATTTTGGTATGTTCATTTACTTCATTTAAATTATAAGTAGGTTTAGTTTTGCATTTCTTATTTGGTAACTGTTCATATGCAAATATAAACCGTGGACTAACAGTAGAATAGAAAAAAAATGCAAATACAGAAATGTTTCTTCTTAGCATTAACAGAAGGTGAAATAAAAAGAGGTTGAAACACTGGGATAAGCCGGTAGGTAAAAGCTCTTAATGTAATAACAGTATTTCTCTTATTCCCAATGTTAGCGCTCGTACAATTCTTTCGAGTGACATTAGCGAATGGAATGATTGGCCTGAACTAGCCACTTGAATATCATGCAAAATTATACTATAATGGCCACCATGGCCTGAACGACTAAATGAACAATTAACTTCTGGATCGACGTTGAGTTTAACAAAGATTTGATTATCACCAACTTAATATCTGGTTCTGCTTTCGATACATGTGTATTTTCAACCCCTCTAAGATTCTTCACAGTTTTCTTAAATAGGGAAACGCTTCTTTAATTGTTTCTTTAAAGCTGTCTACCAAATGTTCAATTTCCTATCAGGACTTACATTCTGAACAACCTGAAAGTTATTCGTGGCTGAACGTTCAAATGGAACTACCCGCCAGTCCACTTAGCATGAATCAAAATGCAATTTTATTTTCAAATAGGGATTTGTCACGACAATGCAATGCAATAGAATTTACTAAAACAAGCAAGATGTAAAAATCCTTTTTTAAAAAGGATTAGAAAAAATAAAACATTTACGTTTTTATTTCTTTTGTAATATTGCAACGTTGTAATTTTATATCAATGGATGCACGCAATATTATATAGGTCAGAACTTAGGCGTCCCGTATTGATGAAGGCACCAAGATGTGTATTGATATATATGGAAGGTTGTAGCTTGTTTGATACGAAAGATTAGATTTGATTAACACGCCTTAGCTCCGCGTAGCCTACTCACCAATCATAGCTACATCGGGGTAGCACTAATCAATAATTGGAACTCACTTCCAGTGTTCACGTAAACGTTGCCTACAAGCTATCCCACACACATACACAATTAGTGGAGATTTTCATCCATTGCGGAAGAGTAGAAATAGCTAGCATTTCGCTGTGTCTGGTGTACAGATTTTAGGCCGTGTTGATAATCTATATATTTTAAAAGGTATGCGATTTGTTTGTTCACTTTTTAGCACCGATCATTCAATATAATAATAATAATATTATTTATGAGTGTCGGGGGACTTTTTACAAAACTTATTTTGATTCGGTGCTGCGGTGGTTGAGTAGTTTAACGTTAGTCCAAATAGTAAAGTACCTCCTTTTAGACCTTGTGATTTATAGGGCATATGGTGTTAAGATCATCTGCTTATTTGGCCAACGGTTAACGAGCAAAGTGTCATGTGGCAAGCACAAACGACCTATCTCCTTTACTTTCCCAAACTAAAGTCAGGCACCCATGATAATTGGGTGGACTCAGGGACGTCCTAAAAAATCTAAAAATTCATAATCCCCATGCTTCACTGGCATGCAACCCAAGACCCCAGGTTCGGAAGCCAAGCGCTTAACTACTCAGCCACCGCGCACACTATCACATTTATAAAACTAGCGAATACATTATATTAAATAATAGTTTCTATTATCTTTACAGGTCCAGGTCAAATTCCATTATCGAGAGCGGACAGCTTGTCTGGAGATGAATACGGCTTTCAGTCCATATCAGGCCAGGGATCACCTGTGCCCATTAGGAGAGCTGCTTCCACGCAGACCCCTGCTCTTCCACCTCGTCTATCCCGCCTTCCCAGCGCCGACACGCCGCCTTTTCTCTACAGCACTTATCAGCACGAATCGCATCCAGACCTTTCCGGAAGGGCTCTGTCTGGTGGTGGGGCCATCGGAGGCGTCGGGTCACTGTCACTCGCTGGAGGTCTGCCGTTATCTACCTCACAAACTTCCATGCAGCTAACGAAACACGGCGAGACGTCCACGCCTTCATCCCCTAGGGCGTCATCGGGCAGGCTCCGAGATCTGCAGCTCACCCGAAAGCCCCTTCACATACCATACAGCGAATTCGAGCCCTACAAAGCGGACATGCGGAAGCGAGTGGAGCTGACACGGTCCGGTGGGCTGGACGGGCTCCTCAGTATCCACATCATGTCCGGTCAAGGGCTAAAATCTTCCAAAACAAGCTTGCGTGATCTTTACTGCGTCGTTGCAGTGGACTCCCTCAACAAAGCCAGGACTATGATTAGAACTGGAGCAATCAACTTCGACTGGGACGAGGCGTTCGATGTGGATTTAGAAGATTCGAAGGAAGTGTCCTTCCTCATCTATCATTGGGACCCCAACTATAAACACAGGCTTTGCTTCCATGGATCTATATTGCTGCCCAGTTACGTCAGCAGTGGTCATAAGAGATATGTGGCCATCAAACTGGAGCCGAAAGGGATTCTTTTCGTGACTCTGCTCTACAAAGAGCCAGCCATATCGCTCCAACGCTTACCTTCGATCAAGAAAAATGCTCTGTTTGGCGCCGAGCTAGAATCGATCATTTTGAGGGAGAACTCAGGGCTCAATGTTCCACTTATTGTTCACAAGTGTGTTCTGGAAGTAGAGAGGCGGGGCTTAGAGACTGTAGGGATTTATCGTCTCTGCGGAAGTGCCAGGAGAAAGACAATGCTCAGAGAGGCGTTCGAGGCTGACGCTTTATCGGTTGATTTGTCACCGGAGAATGTTTCGGACATTCACGTCATAACAGGTAACACTAATTTACTTTGAAATGTATCATTAATTTACTTTGACAGTAAACAGTTATTTTCTTAACAGGTAGGTCTATGTTCTTGTTTGTTTTTAGCATAATAAATTCAGCCACCATTTCCTATTCTCGTGGAGTTAAATGTCCTTGCCTACAGCAAATAATAAAACATTCAAAAATGAAGCTACAATTGGAGAGTCTCATCTATAGAGGCAAAGTCATAGAAAGCTCTCTGTGTATGCGTTGCAGGGGCCAGCATTGGATAATCGGAGGCCCTAGGCCAAGTGATTTGGTGGCCCTAAATGAAATTTCAAAATATTGAAAAGAAACAGCGAAAAAAAATAAAATAAAAGCAATTTATTCAAAACCTGGTAGGCCTATGTCTAAATCGACAAATAATTGAGATTTCATTTATCGCAATTTCCGTATTGAGTCATGGTACTTTACTATGTGTGAGCATTTAACTGTAGTTCCATGGTGTGAGATCAGATCCAAGTTTCGCAATTTTCGCTCTATTTTTTTAGTCCTTTATGAGGCCCCCATCAATTGGAAGCCCTATGCAGCTGCCTATCTTGCCTATGATAAAGGCCGGCCCTGTCCGGTGTACAGAAAAAGTTCTGAGAAGCCATGCTTTCTTTTTAACCCTAGGATAATTATTGTGCACTTGTCAACACTGTAGAATCAAATGTTCTTAGCTCTTCCCTTTGTATCTTGTATTGAGTTGAACCCATTGAAGATTTTCATACAAGGCGGAGAATCTATAAATAGTATTGGGGAGGTTAGGTGTATCACGTGTATAAAATAAAGGAAGTGTTGATAAGCTAGGTTTTTAAATAAGTTAAATGTTTATATTTCTGCACATTCTAGCATTGAGAATCACGGGGTTTTTTTAAGCACTTCTGTTCTTTAGTTGGTAATCTTGAAGGTTACTTTGGCTCCCTTGACCTTGTTTTAGTTTATAGTGAAGAGCTCCAATAACGTTGTCATGGAGAGTGTGAGTATCTGTGTATGGTTCCTATGTGATATAGAAAGGGAGTATCTATTGTTGTAGAAAGAGAGAGAGCATTAATTTAATGCTAGTCTTGTAGAATGATGCAAGATAAGTGGCGCTGTCGTAAGCTGTGTTAAGTACACCAGATGGCTGTCACGGCTCCAGGATGCCAGAATGTATCGACGTGTTTTGATAGTGAGATTTGTTTAAGTCTGTTTCATCTCAAGTTAAATTTGTCTTTACTCTATACTGTAATAAAAGTCATCCTGTCTGATAAGTCTATATTTATTTAGCCTATATTTAAAAGGTTATTCTAATTATTTCAAGTTTAGCGGTTCAACTGTCTACCAACAGGCGTGATAAATTAACAACTTTCTTTTCTGAACTTGTGTTATTGAATAATATGTTAATTGAATTGAATAATATGAATATATGTTAAGACATTTACTTAAAAGTTTATTTCAGAATCAAACGAATAAAAGAAATTAAGTTACAACGAATATTTGAAAGACTCTTATCGAACTATGATACCTCATTTTTGTAAGATAATATTGTATTATTCAAAATCCAATCAAATATTCAATAGAGAGAAAGAAAGAATTTAGAAACGCATGTCCTTCAGATATCTTCTTTGTAATGTCGAGGTTCCTTCGCGAATAGGCAATGGAGGTCTCACTAATTAAAATGGGAGGATCCCGCCTTGCAGCTAATATGTAGAATATGTCCCGGCGGAATCGTCCATCAAACAATTATTTTCATTCTGAGCGGCAGAAACCCATTGTTAAGACTGAACAACAGTGTATGTATAATGTGTTCTTAACACAATTGTTTAAAATATGATTAGTGGGCTTGGATCTGTACACGATACGTTTTGGAGCGTGATGTAGGCTCATTATTCAATTTGATATTTGCCTAACTGTTCGTGACGTAAGCTAATGACATCCCGTCACTGTGGTCAAGCGTATACCATCTCTGTGCTGATGCCTAAGTAAAGCCAGAATTGTACAACTTCTTTTGTCTTTATCCAAAATTCCTCACCTTCGTTTTTCTTTTACTATCTGGCGAAACAAAAAGTAAAGCTGTATCTTTCAGTTGCCCCTTCAGCTTCGGAGCCCTTTTCAGCATCGAGGTGCGTTCAGCATCGCCCTCCTTTCAGCATTGAGCTCCTTTCACCATCGACCCCCTTTCAGCTTCGAAGCGATTTGCAATGGCAGATTTCCCAAACTTTTACGTCCGGTCCTGGCTTTAACTAGTACTTCGTGTAATATTTGATTACTATTTATTCATGATAAACTTGATACACAGACTAAAAACTCAAAATATCTAGGTGTAAAAAAACTATCATGGAACCCCACATTTATGAAAAAAAAATTTGTTTAAATATCAAACAAAGCATTAGGGCTTAAAAATATTTTTTTACAAATCAAACAGGAACATAAAACTAAAATATTAACCTTAGTTAGCCCAGTATTAGAATATGCATCTGTTTGGGACCCTCATCATAAGAAAATATATAACAAATGCAACATTGAGCTGTGATATTTATAACAAACAAATATTCACATTTGATTAGAGTAACGTTATACCATTTGTAAAATCTCTAAATTTAGAGACGCTTCAGTGCCGTTAGAGCATTGAATGATTGCCTGAAGCAGCCAGAAACAGAAACGACAATTTTAGTCATTGGTTAACACTCATGACTAGATTGACCGTGAAATGCGCAGGACGTAATTATATTTTCTTTAGAAGAAAAGTCTGTCATTTATAAGATACGATATTTTAGGATAAGATTTGTTAGATCTAGATGAAAGAAAGAAAAAGAAAAACCTATTAGACGAAAGAAAAATGTGAGTCACATTAATTAGGGTTAATTTTAATATGAAAAAAAAATATCTAATCACAAATCTCATTAAGAGCAAAGACTTTCTAAGTTTATATGATCATAAAATATATTTAATTCATCCTTAAAATTTTGTTAAACAAAACTAGATGAATGGGTTTTTTAGAAGCTATCGCCCGGGCAATGCTCCTCAGCCTCAGCGTGCGCTCGGGTGGAAATGTTCATGAGAGGAGACGATAAAACGGTACCCCGTCAAAATAGCGCCGACAAAATAGCGCAGAAAAAATATATTCTTGTCATTTTGAAAGAAATACTTTAGATTTCGTAAAATAAGAAATTGAGCCAATATTTTGGGGGGTTTAATGTTATCGTAATTTTGCAGGAAACACTTTAGACAAACATAAAAAAAATCATAAGGTAAAATGAATAATTTCAAAATGTAGTATTTATTATACTATAATAGTGTACTTTAAAAACACGCAAAGATAGGCCTACTTTTCAAATTTACACACACACACTCACACTAAGTTTCACAAAGTTAAACTGTTGAAAATGTCACGTAGAAATTCCATCACTGGCTTGTTTCCATACACTAGCAATATAGCTTCAAGTCGTCTATTTAGGTGGAGGTACTTTGTTTTGCTTGCTGCTTTACTTCGTTCTCCAGCATTGTACCTTAGAATCTTGTTCTCAGTGTTCTCCTGTTCTTGAGGAAGTGAGAGGTTAACTTTATACACATTAGGTTGATGACCGTCAATAGGCAGTTGAAATGCATGGTGTCATTCCTCCACTGAATTGTTTGTTCGTGGTAGATTGTCCTGAACACGATCTCTAACATTCCATAATGGTTTATTCCCTACAACATCTGGCCGAGCTTCATTTAATTCTTCAAAGGCAGTATTTACATCGGCAGGTGAAACAAATGAAAGGGCTAACAGCATTTTGACAAACATGCGTACATTTTTATATTCCCGGTATGTAGCTGTAAGATTTTCATCTGGTACTTTACGCCAGAGATTTTGTCCAAGATGGAATAGACAACCGACAAGTTTGGTCGTAGGGAATACTGTGCTAACTGCATTTTGACTTTGCCTTCTCAAAATCTAACATCACACTCTTCGGAGCCTTGTTAAAATCAAAGAAAGATGCCGCACATTTCAGATTATAGTAAACCATACTCAGGGCCGGTCCTAGCAATTGCGGGGCCCTATGCGAAACTGGTTGCGCGGGGCCTAGTTTGTATGGGAATAAGGACAATAAGTGAAATTTAAGATGTTGTAATTGCGATCTGTACTTTACGAACCTTATAACCAATGGCATATTTATATGCCAGTGACAATAAAAGTTAAAGTATTGGACTTCCGATTAAGGTAAAATTTCGCCCGATTATTACATTTTATTACATGAAAGCTGACAATGCCTTTTTTTTCTTTTGTCGCTCGTACGTTTGGCGTTTTCCGCAATGAATGACACCGACAAATGACAATTTTGCCTATTTTACTGGAGATTTTAAAGAGTTTTCAAGAGATATTAATAAATTCAGGAGATTTCTAGGAATTATTTCGTAAATATTTTGCAATTTAATAATTACACCTTGAATTAGAGCGGGGCCTATGAAAGCGCGGGGCCCACTGCGACCGCATAGGCTGCAGTGGCCTAAGACCGGCCCTGACCATACTTTCGTATTTTCTTATCATATTTTGTCGGGTCACCACATTTCAAATTCCTGTTTTTAGCAAGTTATACATTTAAATCAAAGGTAAAAAAGGGGAATGATATAAAATTTTAATTACTCTCGTAGGCCTACTCTGCCAATATGGCATAATTTCAGATATGAAAAATAGTGACATTAACAAAATGCTGCCCAGGACATTAAATTACTAATAATCCGGTAATTTTATACACATCATATTAATTCTGCGCTATTTTGTCTTGCGCTATTTTGTCGGGAAATTTCGCGCTATTTTGTCGGCGCTATTTTGTCGGCGCTATTTTGTCCGCGCTATTTTGTCGGCGCTATTTTGTCCGCGCTATTTTGACGGGTCACCCGATAAAACTACTAGGGAAACAAAACAGAAGCTCTGTTGGAGTACCTAAGGACCGAGTCTATTGCACTGTCGGAGATGGCAGAAAGACACACCAAACATGTCACTATCTACACGCTGTTTCTCAAGGGGCGGACATCTGTACGGCTGATGTATAGATAACGAATATAGTGAGTTTCCCCGATGTGCTCGACCTTCAGCCTAGCTTTCAGCCCGAGCCTCTTTGGAATCGTTGATCTTCTTGGATCCCAGACAGAAGTTTAGAGAATTTCAGACAGGCAGATGGAGGCGAGCTTCAGTTTTACTAGAGTTCCGTTGACCTTAGCACAATTACGAAGAAGGAACCATCGACTAGGCAGTAGGCATTAATATTAGACATTTTGAAAGGCCTTAACAAATCCACCATGGTGTCGGTGTCAACGCAGTGGAGAGTTAGGAGGGAAAGAGAGATTTTTTAAATAAAAAATCCTATGTGGCTTTATCCGCCAGCACATGTCATATCGATCTATTATGCAATATTTCAAGCCTTCATGCCTTGTGACTTGCGATGTGAATGGTTTATAGTCTGTTTTTACTTACATAAATCGTTGACTCCTATTTATCGTAACCTGGCTTTATAAGAATTACAAAACAGGACCTTCTGATTGTGTCTTACGCTTCGAATGTCTACGTTCTGGTTCTTTAAAAACATTTTGTAATAACCGTGTTTTTTTTTTTTTTTTTGGTGTTGTTGTTTTTAGTCCGTTTCAATATCTTATTTTGTTTCTTGCGTTTTATATATTTTTAAAATTTATTTTCAAAGCATTAATTACATGGTAGGCCTATAGTTATGATGGTGGTATATGGAGAAGCTACACGAGTTAATTGTGGAGTTTGTTGTTGCTCCTATTCACTCCTCAAACGTTTGTCAATTATGCACAATAGCCTACAAGTTTGCAAGGGCTTCTCGTGATGGCTATGTTTGGGTCCCTTGACTGAACCTTTAAGGGAGCACATCGTGGCTTCTATTTAAATTTATTTCTGATGTTAATGTTTTGATCATTAAGCGGAAACAAGATCAGCATACAACTGGGCAAAAGTGAGGCACAACATCATTATTACTCCATACTAAACATGACAATAGACAGGCTCAGTCAAGATGTAGGCCTAGATGTAGTTCCTTCACCTTTGATCTGAATATTACAGATTCCTTTCTATTAATAAAGCGAAATTTAAATGTTCATTTTCTAAACTGGCATTACAAGAGATAAAACACTTTGTGAACAATGCTGTCAAAAACACACATGATGTAGGTTTCAACGTTGCTCCCTACTAATTGGATACCTAATGCGACTAGATATTCCTACGTCAAAGTAGGCTAATCATTAGAATTTTGATTTACATTTAAACTTGTATCAACACTGAGAGAAAAAAAAATAAGAACTCCTTTTATGGCAAAAGTTAGGGATTTTTTTTCCCGCTGTGAATTCACTAAATCTACTAATCTATATTTGAATAAGTCAATATTCATGGGGTAGTACTATTTGTTTCTTAATTGAAAGGTTGAGGTTTTAACATATGCAGTTCCTTTTTCTGATAAATATCTCGAGCCATCATTTTGTTTCTCGTGTATTTACAGGTGTTCTCAAAGATTATTTACGTGAGTTACCAGAGCCTTTGTTTACTAACGCCCTGTATCAAATGCTTCTAGATGCACTTAGTGTGCGCTTACCATGTGACCCTGAAGGGAGCGCAAAACTCATGCTCAGTATTTTAGAGTGCCTTCCCTCTGCTAATCAGGTATGATGTATATAATAGTTCTAAACATATTCACAGATAGTATATTCTCTTCTTGAACATACCCTACGTATAATATTTACACTTGCATTAATATTTTAGAAATAATCTTTTATTTTTTGTTACATGCATTTTATAAAACTATATTTTTTTTCTTTTGATAACTAGGATACAATGGCACTTCTTCTCAATCACTTACGCAGAGTGGCAGCACATTGTGACAAGAACAAAATGCCAATAGATAATCTGGCCATTTGTTTTGGACCTGTACTTCTGTGTCCTGCCCCAAGTTCCAACCCTGATCCCCTACTGGATTTCAGAAAACATATTGAGGTTCTACGCTATCTACTGGAGATATGGGACTATGAAGGAAGTAGTAGTAAGTTGTTTGTTAAATGAATGGAACAGAAGTATGTTACTAGCATGTTGGAAACAGTAGTAAAAGTAGTAAGTTGTTTGTTGAATGAATGGAACAGAAGTATGTTACTAGCATGTTGGAAACAGTAGTAAGTT
>JADKLZ010000130.1:29345323-29404465 GCA_021533235.1 Biomphalaria straminea | reverse complement strand
AGTAATAGAGATCTAGACCTAGTCATTGCACTGCACTTTTTAATCTTTAACCTAAATCTAAAATAAAATCAATAAGCTAGATCTAGATCTGATCTAGAGACTAGACTCTAAAATTTCATTCGAAGTCTAAGTGAGTAGTGAGTGTTACCGTGGATTGGCTACAATAGGACTAACGTAGACCAAGATCTAGAATGTAGACTAGTAGAACTAGATTTTCTAGATAACTAGAGAATTTCAATCTATCTTTAATAATCTTAGACTTAGACGGTAGCTAGGAATATATCTACTAATAATCTACTGTATAATAAGTATTATAGATCTAGATTATTCTAGATCTAGTCTGTTTTATGATATAGATCTAAATTTTAGAATTACTAAATCTAGATTCTTAGATTTAGAGGTCTATATACATCTAGATCCATATTCTAGATCTAGATTAGCTAAAATACGTCTGTATACGATGTTTAGAATCAATAGCGCTTTGATATTTTTGATAAAAATTAAATACGGGAATTTTGTATTTTTTTATTTTTTTTTGCATTCGACTTTTTTTAAGCTCCAAATTAATTAATTTCTAATGAAAATAAAGTCACGTTGGTGACTGAATGATACCAAACAGCCTCTCGCAATCGCTCTTGCGTGGTACCAACTCCCTTCTCCCACCACTCCCGCGTTCTTCATTTGTAGACTTGATTTAATTGCTTGATTCCAATCAACGTATAGATCTATCTAGATTTGGGCTCAATGTGTCCACCCCACCTTTTCTGTTGTTTTTTCCCCCCACAGGACGGCTTAGCGCGTGACCTCTAGGTCAAAGTTGCCGCTTAGCGTGACCTCCGTGGCCGCTCGTAAGATAGTTTAGAGAGGAAAAAAAAAGGTACGAAATGCGTAACGCGACGGGTTGAATTCGTATTTGCGTACTCGCGGTCATTTTTGGGCGATTTTGCGTAACGAATACGCATTTTGCGCAACGGTAGGCAGGTATGTTAAAAATAATAATAATAATAAAATTTTGAACCTGCAGAAGTGGAGGGTTATTTTGGCCAATTTGTTGCAAAAGTGCAGGTAATAGCTGAGGATTTTCTTGAATTGCTTGTCTCATTCTTTGAAACTGAGGCTGAGTTCGTAAAAAAGCCAAAGGGTCATCTGAAAGAAAGTAATTTAAGTATGACAATAAAAAACATTAATTCCAATTTACATACAGAAACATGAAAGTGGTTTGCAAAAAAGGGGAGGCTGCTAGAATCAATGTCAGAGCTAGTTTTATAAATAGAAATTGAGCTCAAGAAATTAAATTTCAATTTATCATTTCATAACTTGAGTACCAGTTTGTTATTTTTTAATACTCCATCAAATTTAAGGAAGTAAATTTAAAAAATCACTCACTATGATATTTCTGTTTATTATTTCACTGAGTATGTGTTATTTTATGAAGGAAAAGTTTACCTGACTGAGATGAGCCTGTTGTATCAGATGAAGGATTGGATGCCATAGAAACATTTGACTCACTAGCGTCTGTTGGGCGAGAAGGTTGATGACCCCCAATTCCTTCTTCTCCTCCATGTGGTTCAGGGATACCCTTTAGTTTATTCATTATTTAATAAAGAAAAAATGTTAGTAGTGCTATAAGCTAAAAATTAATACATAAAAGGGTTAATGTAAAGGTTAATGTCTTAAATTGTAAACAAAAAGTGAAATCATTTAGTGTAAGGAGACTGACTCAAAGAAAAAGTCTGATATACCTATGAGTCTAAATAACTACATTACAAGACAAACTGCAATGATAACAATACAGTTTGACCAGGACTTAAAGAAAGAAAACTATGAAATATTAAAGTACAAGTATAGATTGAAAAAATGTTATAAATAGAAAATAATGTGCATACTATTTTTATGGTGTACTTTATATGGTAATGCTATAGTTTTTATTTTTCACAATGAAATAAAAAGCATAATCAACATTAAATAACACAATAAAACAGGGGTGGACAACCTTTTTCAACTGAGGGCCGCATTGATGAAATTTGGGGACTAGGCGGGCCGCATACATACATATATATATATATATATATATATATATATATAGGAAAAGATTTAGGATGCACATACATGTTATGTGTAAACAACAAATTACAATGCTTCCGATGATAAACATGGAGTCTGTCTTCAACTCTTCATTAGAAATTTTAGGAAAGGGTCACAGTCAATGTCCATCAAGGAACCTAACAATTTCTTCCTTTAGATTCCATATTATATTGATCTAATGATTGGCCAGTGAATACAACTGTGTTACCAAACATCACAATGTTTTATTTCCAAATCTTCACATACTTTTCGGAACTGCCAGTCGGGACCGGCCTTGGATAATTGGAGGCCATAGACGAAGTGAATTTGGTGACGCCGAATAAAACAAGAATATACAAAATAAAGGAAAAAACTAAAATTTATTATTAAAGACCTAGTGTACTTCGAACAATAACATGGAGTACAAGTTTCACTATTCCTTATCTGTAATTTCAAGCTGTGGTACCTGTAGCCCTTTAACAACTACGGACCTTAGCACTGCATAATTTGACTACGCCATGGGGACGGTCTCTTGACATAGTAATTGTTGTGTATCTTTTAAAATATGTTGCTGGGAATTTAATGAACATTTGTATAAACTTTCCAGTTACTAGTTTATGGTTTGGATATTTTCTTTATTGTATTAAAAAGGTTGTTATTCTCAGGCAAAGCTCCATCAGTTGTTACCCATGCCATCTTGTACAAGCCAAACCAACTCTTTCAACACATTTCTCCATAGCATTGAATAAATACTGGACAGTGCTGATGTCTTTTACTGAATTTATATAGTATTGCTATTAAATATAATATTCGTTTTTTTTTTTAAACTCTTTAGAAAGACGTTTAGAGACAATGTTTCTTTAGCCTCTTCATTACAAGTGATAAGAATCAAAAGTTTTAATAATTTCTATAGATATTTATAATGATTTATTTAGGCTTTCGCGGGCCGCATAAAACACTTCGCGGCCCGCGGGCCGTAAGTTGCCCACCCCTGCAATAAAATATACTAAGGAAATAATTGTATGAAGTACATTTAGAAAAAAAATTCTCAGCTCACCCCTAAAAGGTACTCAACAGCCCTGTCTGGGTTGTTAAAGCTTGCTCTCAGAGCCCTAACAACATTCTCTCTCTCAAAACCCATCATCATCAACTGTTGCACCATGTTCTCATATGCCTGGCCTGTGACTAGATTGCTTTCAGCAAACTGAAGGGTGTTTCCTCTGGCTTCAGAAACTGCAGCAGTAGGAGCAGACGGAGCAGTTTCAGAAACTGGTGCTGAACTGTTCAGAAAGGAGAATATTTATTGTTCAAATTACATTTATTTTATAACATTAAATAAAAAATCTTGAGAATTTTTTCTAATCGATGATCAAAGATCGTGACAGGATGCCTGGTCTTGTGGTATGCATTCTGGACTCAATGGTACAGGTTTTAAACCCTGCACACATTAATGTGGCCATCCCACAGAGGTTCGGGCTAGGATGTAAGCCAAAACATAAAGCAAACAGATAAAAGCAGACATCTTTGGTCAGCATTTGTAGCTTTTCTTTTTTATTCAACCCTATCTTGACCATAGGTATTCATAAATATATAAATGAACAACCAAGGTTCCCATTTCTAGCTACACTGATTTCATTGAATATTTTAGTTAAAATATTGCATAACAAAGTAATATTTTAAAAAAGGTTTCAGCAAAGCTTCATACATCAAAAAAAAAAATTCATTCATGAATAAAAAATTGAGAAAAGAAAATTACTTCTTAATTCTGTTCCTGAATACCTTGCATTTGATGCACTAAAATATAACATTAAATCATGCATTTTTGAAACATTACCTTGGTGTCACAGGACTGGCGGCACTCAAGTCTCCTCTAGATAACTCTTGCTGTGCAGCTGGGGCAGGGGTAGAAGCTGCAGCTGCAGCAACTGGTGGTGCTGGAGTGGTTGACTCTGTTGTTGCTGGTACTTCTGGCGCTTTAGCTGGTGCTAATGGTGCTTTTGGCTAGCAATGACAAACCATTACAAAACGACAATGAAATTTAGTAACACGTCTAAATGTACATTTGACATTAAAAAAAAATTTTAACCAAGAATCTTTTGGTAAGAAATGTTATTCACAGAAAGACACTGCAAATAACATGGTAAATTAGATCTATTATCTATATCTAGTCTTTACAACTAAAGTTTGAAAGAGAAACTATTTTATTCTAAGGAACTTTTCATTCAGTCATAGAAAGATAAGAAAATCTGGCTCTGTAATGAACTAAATACAAGTCTGAGCAAAAATAACAATATCACTAATAAAAATAAAAAATGTCCTTAAGATTTTCCAACTATCATGTGGTGCCCAAGTTGCATTTAATTCAATTTTTCCCAGCAAAGAATATTAATTATAAATTCCCAACTATTTTACATTAGGTGGTAACCTTGCAATACCAGAATTTGGGAAAAAAAAAAAGGGGGGGGGGGGCAAATTACTTACCTTTGTCACCATTATGACAACAAAATTTTTTTCTTCAATTTTGTATTCCTCAACTGTTTTTGCATCATCAAGAATTTTCCCTTAAAAAAAAATTTATAAAAGGTGACAAAATTTGTATTTACATTTGGTGCTATGCTACTATAAACTCCTGATAGTGACAAAAAACATACCAGCATAAATGAGTTTTTGACCACCAGCTGGATATTCTTTACCCTTTTCAGCTTCTATTTTTTCCTTCAACTCCTTGACCTACAAATAATTCAAATATTTCTAAGACAAAAGTTGTAAACGATTTATTAATCAAACATATCCATATTATATGTAAATGATACTTTTTCATCCTAAAAATATTTAAAACAAAAAAAAAAAAAAAAAAACATCACTTGTAACATTTTTCAAAAGGTAATAAATCTATGTACTTTTAGCAACATTAGGATGTTCAGTGACCAAAATATAACTAGAAGTGCTCTTCTCGTACAAAATAAAGATCATAGTTTTTAAAGACACAACAAAATGAACATTAATGTAGTGGCAAAAAAAAATGTCAGTTGTCAAAACGATGACAACCCAAAATCATGAATGGCTGCACAAATATGTCAGTACGATATAAATAAAAAATCAACTGCTGTAAGGTAAAAATAATTCCCTCTAGAGCCGGATGTGCATGTGTGTGACCAAGAAATATTGATTGCCTGGCAATAGCTCCAAACATAAAAACAAATGAGTTATAAACAAAAAAAGCGACCTGTTTACTGAATGAGAATCGGATGAGGTGTTCCATATACAAGACTCTACTATAGTTACTATTAGTAATAAGTAGTAACTAGTCTAATAAATAATAGTTAGAATTTTTAGATCTGTACTCTCTATGTCTATGTCTATACTCATAGTATAGACTAATAGATCTAGATCTAATATATATAACAATATCTAATCAAGAATGAAAGAGTAATCTTAAACGTTAAAGTTTGGCCATGAAAACAAACTACAAAGTCTCGTCAATTTTTATTTAAGTCTGAACTTCAACAACCACTGTAAAAAAAAATGTAAATTCATCAACAATCTTTTTATTTTCTTACCGAAATTTCTGGTGAAACCTCCATTTTGAAGGTCTGTTGTTGCAACGTTTTAAGAGTAATGATCATTTTTTGAATTAATTAAGTCAGTCAAGTTGAGCTCTTAAAGGATTGCCAACAATTAGATATGGCCTACAATTGTTTATAGAATATAGACTCTAGTCTCTATACGTTTCTTTAATCCGATGACTCCCTGTTTAATAGATAGCAGCCATGAGTTTATGATTCAGCAGAAAATATTATTAGGATAAAATATATACACCTATTTCATATTTAGCAAAATAATAGTTGCAGCTACAGTTCAAAAAGATAAAATTATAATATTTGTTTTTCTAACTAAGTAAAATAGTTAGATCTTAATATAAAGTAAATTAAATGAGATTTTTGTTTTAGCAGTTAATTCGCATCGGTCTATCTTTGTCAACACGTTTCCGCTTTCGATTTAATTTGCTTTACAGTATACACAACACAGTGCTCTTACTGACACCCGACAAAATATTGAGATCTGATATGGATGTTACTAGATCTACTCAACCTAGTCCTAGATCTGATGAAAGTTGTACATTTTATTTAATAAAAAAGAGACGATTTTGTAGATTTAAACCTAAACATGGTCAACTCTATTGTCCAGAGCATGCCTGCATGATGGGCGTGAGTCAAATTTTCTTCTCCAAATTTTAATAAATCTATATTATACTATAACTTACTAAAATAAGTATATATAAGAGTCTTGTATATGGAACACCTCATCCGATTCTCATTCAGTAAACAGGTCGCTTTTTGCTGTTTATAACTCATTTGTTTTTATGTTTGGAACTAACAGGATGTATCAGGACTGCAAATGTCCAATTTTAAATAAGTTCCTTTATTTTTGTTCCACTTTTCCAAAGCAAAGGGCGGTTTTTGAGATTTTCAGAAACCATGTATGAAAATCTATGTTTTAACCTCCCTGGGCAATTCTCCTACCCATAATGCCATATAAGGGATGAAAAAAATATTTTTTAGATATAATTTATTAGCAATTACATAGTGGTGTTTCTTGACTGTGTTCACCGTGCGCTGAAGGGGAAAGCACAAAAACTGCATTCTGTATAAGAGCATGAAGTGACCTACTGTATTTTAAAATAAAATCTTGATTATGAGTGGTAATTCGAAGAAACACTACTATTTTTATAGTCCTTTAGTCGCAGAATAAGAATCTGCTTTCAGTTTTTTTTGTTAACTTAAACCTTGACCTAATAAAAAAATAAAATAAAAAATTGACCTAGTTCCCAAAGTCGGTGTTCCATATACAAGACTCTACTATATATAGTAGGTGTATTTTTTTAAGTTTAAACCCCCTACAGATGGTTTTGAGTTAAAAATCCACCTACAGAGAGTTTTGAGGTTGAAAATATATTATTCTAAAGCAAACTAAATTCACCAAAATCTATGATATCTTTTCGATATAAAATCTTAAGCAAACTACAGACACCCAATTTCACGAGAGGTTACACTTTTCTACCAGTGGCTGGGCTCCATTAATAAAGTGCAGTGAATATTCGTCTGCGAAATTAAAAAAAAAACAAAAACAAATGTAGATGGCTAAGACAGATTTTAGGACTTAGTTATAGAGATCGGGTCTAAATCAGAAAGAATAGACCTTAAGGTTTTTGAAATAAAACTTTTTTAATAGCAAAATAATGCATTGTAGATACCTCAGAATATGTATTTGTTTGGCATTCAATACCGGAAATAGTGCTCTCGACGCTCCCCCAGACCACCTTGCTGCCAAGGGGGGAGAATCTACAATTTTTCCAGTAACTCCAGGAAGAACATATTCTAGGGCACAATAAACACCTTCCTAAAGAATGAAGCTAATAAAGATTAATTATGTACACACATACACACACATATATATAAACATTTTGGGGGGGGGGGCATGAGGAGATTTGTATGAATGGCTCATTTTAAAGTTAATTTTATCTCATCTTGCAAATCCATGTGAAATTAGTTACAATGTGAGGTTTTGCTGACTCTGTACCTTTTATTATCTTTCTTATTTTATATCACAAGTATTTATTTTTTTTTTACATCCTATAGGCTTGTGGTGATCGCAAAAGAATTCCATGCCCTCTTAACCCGACTCAGTAAGTTTGTCCAAAAAATTTTTTTTTTGATACTGGTAGTAATTCAGAAATAACAGAAGTAAATTGTGTTTTGATATACTCATTTTCAAACTGAATGATGACTTGTAGCACCAAACAGCAACTAGACCGTAGTAGGCGTAATGTATCTTAACTAAATAAGATTTCAAATAACTTGAATAACTCTCTTTTGTGTACAACTAAATAACACTTTATTTATAACCAATTCAAGTTGAAATGAGGTTAAATGACTGTAGCAGACTTTAGTAATAATATTTTTTAACAAAATCTAGCTCACTAACTACATTTTAACACAACCTTTCAGTCTTATTTCTGGAGTCGTCTGTCCTTACTAAGACCAAGTAATGACAATGCCACCTTTGTTGCACCATTCACCACCAATTGCTAACCACTTTGCACACACATTCATTAACAATTGGCCTGCCCTATACTGTGCCATAGTAGTTTAATTATGACTGAATAGTCTTCACCAAAAGAAGTTTATTTAGCTAGCTTTTTAAAATTATTCCCAATATTTAAACTTCTTTTCCTCTCTAAATATTTTGCAAATCAGTTGGAAAAAAAAAAAAAAGCAAAAAAAAAGATATTTTTTTTTACTAATAAGGGGAGCTAATATTAGACATGGAACATAAATTTGGGATTTGTTTATTTTGGTTTACTCTTATCAGTTTGGTGACAATAGTGGATGTATTCCTTTTTGTTTTTGATGGGTTAAATATGGTAAATTTTAACACCACCTCATCAACTCATTATTGTTGCTCTCAGTGTTTGGTTTGTTGATAGAATTTGAAGTTAACATAACCAGTGTCTCAAGAGATTGCTACATCGAGCACTGCATCCTGCAAGACTAAGACTGCTTTATTGATCTTTACTGGAAATTTGTTGGACTCCCTTTTCAAAAATAAAACAACAACATGCCACCAAAGAGAACCAACACAACATACAGAGAAGTTTAGTGACTACACACATAAGAGTCTTGATCTTTTGCACGTTTCTTAGTCAACTAGTAGAACTGATACACTCTGACTGAGTAAGGAGCAAATCTGTTTTTGTAGATCATCACACAGTAAACACTTGCCATAAAAATACAGTTTTAAAAATTTTCCTATGCAAACTACTGAGTTGCACTATACACTTTGGTAGCTCAAATGTTGCATTCAATACACAATTTAAATTTTGTTATGATGTCTTGACATCAAGAATCATTCCCGAAAATATCAAAGGAATATGGCATCCTTGAATGTTTTTGGACAGATCCTGCAGCACCCTCTACATTACAGCTAATGTACCTAAAGTTACTATTCCCTTTTAGTATAGGTTTATGAGGCAAGAGAAGTAACCAAAAGTCTATGGTTTATTAGGGGTCATGGGGCCAGCACAAAGACAAAAATATATATATATATATTTAGCTAGAATATCAGAGGAACATCTTTAAATCCAGATTAAAGATCATTTCTTCTGAGAGTAAAATATAGAGAGGAGAAAAAACTTTTTTTTTTTCACTGGTTGTTGTACTTTTTATTATTATTATTCATTATATCAATTTCTCTTACCAAAATATTTTTTTACATAGAATATAATTTTACCTTTTTTTTTTTTTTTTTTTATTTCCAGCAATTGTTATGAAGATGAATTAGAAAAGCATATAAAAAAGTGTAATGTTACAAAAATAAAAAATGCATTTGAACAATCTGTAAGTACAACTACTGTGCTGTAAAGTATTACAAAAATATACCCTACTGCAGTGTTTCTCAAACTGCAGAAATTATCAAATCACTATCATCAACTACCATCCAACAAATGACTGGCTGCTTTCACTCTTTGAGTCCTTAAAAATCCCCCACAAGTAATTTATCCTTACTGACATCCTATAATCACTTCAGAATCCAGTGTTGTAGCCTTACTGACATCCTATAAACACTCCTGAACAGTGGCGTAGCAAGGTATCCTTGGGCCCGGGTTCAAGAATATGTCGGTGGGCCCCCTACCCCAAGTGATTAGAATGTATAGTGTGACAGAACTATTGAGGAATCTGAATGTATGGGTATGTTAACCAAAAGACATTCCAATACTTTCTGCTTTATGTAGATTTCCTTCTCATTTTTCAACATCCACAATGCAAACTGCGCTACAATTCTAATTTTCCCCTAATTGGTGCAGCTACCATACTTATTTTTATCTTTGAGATACACAAGCTGCTTTGGTACATCAAAACATCTTAATCTCATTGTTGTGAGAGCATCATTCCTTGATGACCACGTTGTGGACAAAAATATTTGAGTATATTATATATTTTCCAATTCCTATTGGATTTAAGATGCGCCCATCTTGAGATTGCTGTGAGTGAAAAACACAAAGTTCTAGGCATCTGCAACGTCTTTAACACAGCTGACGGAATCATTTAAAACCAAGTTTAAGTCATGGTTAGCATAATAAACATAATGCACGAGCGGCTTCTTTTGATGAAGACCATTGTAGGTCCTATTATCCACTTATATCGGAAGCACCATCATAACAATGTGATGAGGACTTCCGAGGACCCTGTTGTCCTAAATGAGTGTTTTACACTATTTCAAAGTATTTACTTCATTATCTCGGACTCAAAAGTTTAAGATTCACAACTATTAATACCCTTTTTTTCACTCTTAGCAATCCTTGGGCCTCTTACTTGGGCATTCCTGCCTCTTTTGTGGGCTTTTCTTTTGCATATGTAATTTGTTATTTGTAAGTAATAATAGCAAAGACATACTTCATAGCTATTGAATCCCATCAGAGACAGGAAATGATACAGGATTACATATCAACAACTTGATAATATTATTTAATTACATATTACATAATTTGTTTTTTAAATAAAAATAATGCCTGGTGCGATCTAATAGATTAATATCACACATTATTTATACAGAAATAAAAGCAACATATTACGCTTTGAGAAAATTGAATAATTAACATTGTTTCAAAATTTTAATTCGTGAATTAGTGTCATTCGTAAGTTCTCGCCTGGGCCCCAACTAGTCAAGAGTCATGGACTCAAGTGCAATGAACCCCTTTGCGCTATTGTTGCTAGTCCACCGACTGTGGGCCCCAAATGGTCGTAGGCCCGGGTTCATTGAACCCCTTTGCGCCATGGATGCTACGCCACTGCTCCTGAATCCAGTGTTGTAGCCTTACTGACATCCTATAAACACTTCTGAATCCACTGTTGTAGCCTTACTGACATCCTATAAACACTTCTGAATCCAGTGTTGTAGCCTTACTGACATCATATAATCACTTCAGAATCCAGTGTTGTAGCCTTATTGACATCCTATAAACAATTCTGAATCCAGTGTTGTAGCCTTACTGACATCCTATAAACACTTCTGAATCCAGTGTTGTAGCTTTCTCTTCTTACCTTTTTGTTTTTAATTTGCAGGCTTATTATGCCAAAGGAATCAATCGAGGTCATCAGCCATCTAAAGTTGAATGTCAAAAGGTAATTTTATAGCATAAATAAATATAGAAAGTGCATACTAGCAGTCTTCTATTTATATCATCAAAGGCTTTCCTTTGGAAGATTTAATATTAAAGCTGTTATAATAATGTCTTTACATACAAATGTCAAATTTTAACATGAAAACTTATTTTATCAGATCTGTGTCAAAGATTTGACTTCATCCCAACTTGCTGAAATGATAGAAAGAGTAAATATTTTATATGATAGTAAGTATTTTTTTCCTAAAAAAGAGGTAAAATATTTATTAATGTTAATGGAAAGTGTTGCCAATTGTACATTCCTCTTATTTAGATTTTGCTTTACAGTTTGTCAATGTTTGTTTGTTTTTCAGCTTATGTTGAAGATGTTGCCAAGGTTGTTTATGAGCATGATTGTGTTCGCAATGAAATTTGTGATTCCCAGAATGAAGATCTTGGCAGTGCTTTTGGTCCTCAGGCAGCACTTAAAAAAGAACTTTTACAGCAGGTGTGTATTATTTGGATAAAAAAGTTACTATATGTTACCAATTTTTTCAATCTTTTCTCACACATATATATATGTTTGTTGTTTGTTTGTTTTACTTGTTTCGGAAATTCCTTCAGAGTTGAAGATAGTTATTTCCTAGTCCAAACCTCCCGCAGGACGACGGGGGATGGGAGCGGGCAGGGTTTGAACCCGGGACCATCGATACAACAGTCCAGTGTGCAAACTGCTCGACCAGGCAGCCATCCGTATATAAATACTTAAAGTTAATGAATTAATAAATGTGCTTGAATATCAGAAACATTCCTAAGTTCTCCCAACTCTTATCAGTACCTGATGTATTGTGGCTAGTAATTTTTATTGATTGTTATGTTGTGAACATGTCAAACAATTTAAATCTATCCTGTAGATTTTAATGTCTAAAATTCATTTTGCTATAGATAATAATTTAATATATGGTTTGAGATAACTTATACCCAAATTGCCTTTGATTTGAGAGAGAATTCCTTGAAACAGAATTTAGTACATGCTACTTAACTCATATTCATGTCACTATACCATTACATTGCTTCCAATTAGTTTTTATATGATTTTATAAAATTATTATTGGATTCCAAAAGGACATTTAAATTATGTGCACATACTTGTATCATGCCATAAACTCTTAACATTATGCTAATGATGTAATAGATGGATCTTCCAAGTAAAGCTAAATATTACAACTTGATTCTGAGTCATTCAAATATTTGTAAGTATATGTGTCAAGGATACACTAAACATGAGAACTTATTTTTAAAAAGTGTTTAGTCGGTTTACGAGACATGTAACAAGGTTAGAGGGGGACATTAAAAGATAATGTAGCAGCTTAGCAGTCAGTTAATAGTGGATCTGATTTAAAAATTGTAGTTCTTCAGTTCTTTTTTTTTTTTTTACTTTGAAATCACTGTATTTGTAGAAACTTTGTTGAATTTTACATTGTATTCAAATTATTATTTCTGCATTTTCTTAGTCTTCATCACATTTTTTCTCATTAAATGTAACAATAAACTTGATTTCTTATGTTAGGGCTGATAAATATGTCCAATGATAATAGATTTCCAAATAAAATTGCCTAGAAATGTGATTGGAATTATTTTGTTTGGACAGGCTTCTTTGGTAGGTCAGCTTGACAGACTTTCATTACTGACTGACGGAAACTGTTTTGTGGAACTAGGTGCAGGAAAAGGTAAATAAAATTTTTAAATCCATTATTTCATTGTAAGTCTATCTATGGCCGCCGTCAGTCGCGAAGCGACTATGGATCATCTCATGGAAATGAGATGAATGCCTGGGCATAAGCTGTGGTCGGAACGATGTCGCCCACACATCAGTTCCCCCCTCTCCACGCAGCCGATGTATCCAAAGGAACGGCAGTGTCGATACAGTTTGGGGTCAGCAGCGTCGCAGGTTCTGCCAGAGTGTAGCACTGGGTGCTGCAAACTGCCTTAGGGTCGCCAGCTCCTGATTTTTCCTCAGGGTTGACTCCCGAAGCCTTTCCCTTGGTTGGGTATAGCTGCAAGGCAGCAGAGGTTTGAAATCAGAGTTTTCCTTCTCCTAGGTGGGTAGCCAGCCATGGCTAACGAGCCCCTCCTGCCCGAAGCTTACTGGTTAAGGCGCCAGTTACTCGCCTGTGCCCCTGTGTAAGTCTATACGGGATTTGAAATTGGAATTCTCTAGTATAATTGAGGTTTGTAATTTTTTTTTTGGCTACATTTAGGAAAACTGTCTCATTGGATACAAAAAGCAACTAAAACATGTCTACATACCTCATTCATATTAGTGGAAAGAAGCAGCGTCCGATACAAGGTTAGCATATTTAACTTACATCTGTGAGCCAAAACATTGAGAAATATAAATAATTAAATAAATAGATTTTATAGACATAACTATTATTTCAATAAGGGGCACCCATGCTTTTTTTTTTCTTTAGATGGACTCTTTCCACAAACAAGGAGGCCATGAATCATGTTTTCAAAGAATCAAGATTGACATAGAAGACTTAAATTTAGGTAAATATTTATATGATTTAATAAGATGGGTTAAAACATAGCTATTGTGCATTATTGTTACACTATGAAAATTTATACTTAGAAAAAATTATTTCATTAAAAAGAATAACTGATTTTTTTTAAACATCTAAAATCTGATATCTGCCTTTCTTTATGTTTGCTATAGTTTAAAATTAATAGCTTATTGTCTTATTCTCTATATTCTCAATAATTAGGTTGTGTGCCTGGGGTGAAAGATGAAAGCAATGTGATAGTTGTAGGTAAACACCTTTGTGGTGGTGCCACAGACATGGGCTTAAGATGCGCAACAAACACCTTGGTCTCACAACCTGCCACTCAAGTAAAAGCAAACACTATGGGTGGATCATCTAATCTTGGAAACACACTTTTTGATTTCACTTCAAATAGGGAGTCTTTAACTGGTACAGAAAATAAAGAGGTGCAGGAACTGACTTGTCCATCAAGAACACAGATGACAGCCAATGTAGTTGAAGAAGTTCATGAGCCACTAGCTAAAGCTCCAAAACTCTGCGTGCCCAAGAGGTTCTCTTGTTCTATACAGTTTATTTTAAAATTAAATAATGAATAGAGAAAGTTAAAAACAGTTCTGATTTGATATTTCTTGACTTACGAAAGATAAAACTTTATATTGTTTTTGTTCTTTTCAGACAACTGCAAGGAATCATGATAGCTCTCTGTTGCCACCATCAATGTACCTGGGACACTTATTCAGGGCAAGAATTCATGCAAACTATTGGTATATCTCCAGAAAACTTTGACTTGCTGACACGCCTAAGCAGCTGGGCTACTTGTGCTAAAACTACTGGTTAGTTTGTTGTTGTTTTTTTGTTTGGGGGGGGGGGAATTTTATTAACCATTGAAATATTTGTCTGTCCAAAAGGCTTTGTATAGCATCTAGTGTGGTAGCTTAATTTGTTGCCACTGCTGGCTAGCATCTGAAATATTTAATAATAACAGAAACATTCTATATGTTTTTCTATTCATCTTGTTTGTAAAAATGTTATTTCAAATTAAAATTACATTTCAGAGCATGAGTAGGTTAATAGTGAAAATACTCAGATGCTTTTTTTTTTTTACAGTTTATTAAAGTACAGGAAGAAATCAATTTGCAGATAGAATTTACATATTAATTTTGTAAGCTTTACTTGGCTATGGTAAAGCCCAAAGGTGTGTGTGTGGGGGGGTGTCACTGCTTGGTGAAATATTAGTAGAGTATCTGGTGACTACTTCATACTTTTTATTTTTGCAATCTTTATAAACATATATTTGTAGAATTATGAAACTTCAATGATGGTGCAGAGTTAAATCACTCTACTGTATGAACTCTTATTGAATTATAAATTTGACCCATAACTTCAATAACTTGGTTACTTAATTAGTCATCACTGAAATGTGATTCATTAAAAGTGCTTGAGGTTAATTCAAAGCATTACTTTGATTTGTCTACTTTAGGAAGAATACTTTTTCAATCCAACTTATAACACTAGCTGACCTTGTAAAATACAGTCATTTTAGATCACTAGTCATATAAAAATCATTAAAATCAAGAACAAAACTTTTTTTTATGGCCTTTGACAAGAAACATGTAGCCAGTTGCATGACATGGGTTTTCTTTTTCATTTTTTCTTTTATTTTCTTGAGTGTTACTTTCTGAATAAATTATGTTTTTTGTACAAATCTGAGATGCTCTAAAATTACAATTTATAATTTATATAAATTTTTTTTATTAAGTTACCGACTTGTAATTATGTAATTATTTTTTTTTAGCTAAATCAATAAGAGAAACAACTGTGAACAATAGTGATACTATAATGATGGATGACCCAAAGGAGGTTTCTGAAGACCACAATACAAAAGATTTAATCAATGGTGATTATAAGTAGGTATTTTTTTTCAAGATATAAATTCTTATCTCTTGGTCATATTCTTATTATTGCTTGACTAGCTTTGTGCTTTTAGAGAAGATATATTGTTTCAATCAAAATATAGTATAAAATGTACAATTAATACAAGAATTTTAGTTTTAAAAAATGAAGATAGTATACTAATCTAGTAATAAGCACTTCCAATGCTGACATCTTCTTTTAACTAAATTATAACTATAAAATAAATATATATTTTTTTAATCAGTTTGTTGTTTGTTTTTTTTTTATTTGATAGCAAACCCTTAAGGGAACTGTTAAGTGTTAGCCAAAGAGAGGAAATAGGACGCAAGTGTAAGAGACTTATTGATACTGGACGTCTACACTTTTTAAAATCCAAAGGCTTGCAGTGTTTTCTTAGAGAATACATCGATGAAAGTGTAACGCCAGAAAATGTTGTCCTTATTGCTTTATCATCATCCAATACAACTTGATATTTTAGATTCTGTTGATATTGAAGCAATGTATGATTTTCCTATGTGTTACTTTCTGAATGTTTTTTATTTTAATTAATCTCTACCAAGACATTGTGATAATCAAGTTTTTGTAACTTTAAATGTTTAACTAAATATATGAAAATAAAATTCAATTATTATCATTACTAGTGACACAATTTATTTTGGCATTTAGAAAATTATTCTAGACTGAAAGCTAACAGGCCAGGCCTAGTGGTAGATTCTGACATTTTCTCTGGACTATCTGACCATGATAAATAAATACTCTAATAAATTAAAGTTCAATAATCTATGTAAAACCAAAAAGAAAAATTCTGCTCAGACATAAATGCAATCAAATTCAATTACACCAAACTGCTGTAATCTTTCAACAATCATTTCAATAGAAAAAGACATTAAACAACCAATTGATGACCTCTGGAATAGCATTAAAAGTCCTCTTTTAAACGTAACATTTAATACCAGCTAATAGTCATTTAATCAAATAAATAAATACTGGTTAAATGCAAAATTTTTAAAATTTTATCAAACAGAAAGAAAAATTATCCAACAAATGTAAAGATATTAATGCATAAAGAGCCCATACAACGTATCATACAACTCAACACTTAACCCAAAAACTACATAAGTGGGAATACATATATAATGTTATCTCTAAAGATGACAATAAAAATCTCTGGTCATATAAATGGCCCCATTTAAAGGAGAAGACAACATATTTATATACAATATTTAGCAACATCAAAAACCGTTTAAATAATGTCATTACACAATATGAAATTTTAGGTGATGTGAAATTCGACTAATAAGCCTAATTGATGACTTTTCAAAGGGCCTAGATAAAAGGAAAAATGTCATTTTATTAGAGGCATTTCACAACAAAATTAATCACTGTCAGTGCGGGATTACCTATATATGCAACACAAACTATTATTATATTTAACCATGATTTAACCTTGTTCAGACTAGTATTAGAATATGCATCCTTTGTTTGGAAATTTAAAAAAAAAAACAGAAACTAGAACAGACTCAAAATGGAGCCGTCAGCCTCATAACAAATGAATACTCACATTTAATTAGAGTAACACCATAAGTAGAGACACTGCTTCAGGACAGAAGACTTGAAAGTAACAATAATTGACTTTGTTCACATGCAAAGTACATGATTGCTTGGTTCCATGGTCACCAGTTCCAGGATCTGTGGAGAAAGTGTGCTTATAAAGACTAGAAGACCGTGTTCTGAATAGTCTGATTGCAAACATTCTATTGCTTTCGTCTTTATGCTAGTCTTGGAAGAAAAGGTTTTGTTGTTGTTGTTTTTTTTGCAAAGGATAGCAGAGGCCTATTCGCTGTAGCGCTGATTCATTTTGCTCTTTCCTTACGTTGGCTGAGTGGTAAAGCACTTGCCTTCTGAACCGGAGGTCCAAAATTCTAGTCCATGTAAAAACAAGAATTTTTACTTCGGAATCTTTAGGCGCCTTTTTAGTCCACTAAGCTCTAATGGATACCTGACATAAGTTGGGGAAAAGTAAAGGCGGTTGGTCGTTGTGTTGGCCAAATGACATCCTCGCTAACCGTGGGCCACATAGGCCTAAACATCATCTTCCCTATACATTGCAAGCTCTGTAAGGGGAACTTTACTTTCCTAACTCTAGAATTCTGTCCCTGAGTTTTCTTTAAACATCAACTTATGAAACATGATAAGCCCAGCAGGTAAAAGCTATATTGTGCAAACTGACTGAAATAGAACCAATGACTGCTCCTAACATACAGGTAGGTACTACTGTACAGCTGTGAGAATCTCCAAAGAGCCAATGTTACTAATTCACAGCGTCGGCAGCACTAGTCTGTGTAGATAGGCCTACAACCTAAGACCAAGAACGAACGACCTAATTACAAGATCTAACATTATATTTGTATATTGTAGGGATACTTAGTAATTGAGTTGATTCAAATGAATAAATCATTGTTTATATAATAGGCCTACAACCTAAAACCAAAAGCGGACCTAATTATAAGTTTATAACATATGAAATTATATTTTGTAGGAATAGGCCTATTAAGGTATTAATAATTTTTATTTTCTATTATTTATTTAAGTAGGCTTTGGAAATTTCATAGCCCAATAGGCAAACTTTGTCAGTGACTAACTAATTTTTGTCTTCATTAAACGTGATCCCCTATACTTTCTAGAAGCATCAGGAAATCATTTCAGATTTTCATCGTGCGTCGCTTTATCATGAACACATACCGTTACATCGTCTACAAAATCAAAAGTAGGCTGAACTTTTCTCTGAAAGCATACAACTCCATTGGTAGGCCTATTGCCGAATGGGATGCGACAAAACTGATACAGTTTGCCACTGGTCTCAATTTTTGTCCGAGATGACTTTTCTCACATCAAACTCATTTTTAATCATCTATTGAGTGCGTTCTGGATTTATCCACCGGTTTGCAGTCAGGAGAGAGCTTTTTGTTTTGCAAAAATGTTTTACATGTTTCGGAAATTCCTTCAGAGTTGAAGATAGTTATTTCCTAGTCCAAACCTCCCGCAGGACGATGTGTGATAGGAGCGGGCAGGGCTTGAACCCGGGACCATCGGTAAATCGATACGACAGTCCAGCGTGCAAACCGCTCGACCAGGCAGCCATCCTTACTGAATAAGCTGGGTGTTTCGACTCGTGCTGCCTTAAGCATTGGCGCCCGCGGGATTTTTGGAAGGGGGTGCAATATTAAGTTGCCACCTATGGCTCAGTGTCGTAGCTGAGAATGTTAAAGAACTGCAGAGGTTGACACTTGTTGCCGAAACTGTCAATAACTTTACTAATGAAGTGCATTTCGTCGCGATAGAAAACCTGGCGATAAACGCTTATCGTGCACAGTGCTGGGAGTATGCCTAAGGCGGAATGTAAAGCCCTGTTAATGTTTTCTTCTATATAGGCACATATTGTACAGGACTTTCTGAAACGCTGGACACATGCAGAAAAGAACTCACAGTTAAACTACAAAAGCCATTGTAAATAGTTTTACTTTACTTGCAATTAGGTCCAGGATTACTATGGTCTTTATTTTCTTCATTGTTCTTTTGATACTGTTTCAGTAACACTGAGAATTTGGATATCCGAACCGACGCTTTCGTGATTCTTGTTCATATTTTGCCATTTTCCTGTAGAATTGGTTAATATCTTGAAGACTTGCACCGCCTGCCTTGAGACAAACTAAGAAGCCAGATACGCGTGTCACACGACCCGTGGACTATGTCTAACCCGAAATGACTACTAGGAATACAGTTCTATTATTGACGACATCTCCACTAACAGGACAGCCCTTTGTGACCCTTTGGTAAACACGAGGAGGAATTTAAGACAATCAAATTCAATAGAAACTTAATCTTTCTTTGTACTCCCTTCACTGTACATTGAAAGGATGACTTTTGACAGTGGTAAAACGGAAATAATTATGGTATTAGAAAAGATATTTCACGATGAAAGTTGAATGTAACTCATGCGGTAGGCCTACTTGGCACAATCAGTGGCTGAGCAAGATATTGGTTTTGTACAACTAACATTGATTTTTCTATAGTTATATTATATTATAGCAGCGGTTCTCAACCTTTTAAGCTCGGCGACCCCTTTTTACAATCCACCACTCTGCCGCGACCCCACCCCCCAATACACACAATAGAAGAGTAGACAATAACAATCCATATTTTCGATGGTCTTATAGGCGACCCGGCTGGTAAATCGTCCATCGACCCCCATGGGGGTCGCGACACACAGGTTGAGAACCTGCTATAATATGGAATGTTTTTATATCATGAAATAGTTGTATACGTGGAACTATTTTGGCTGAACATTTTTTTTCCCATATCTCGCTCTATACTCTATATATTAGGCCTATAATTAATTTTCAAGTGAATTCCTCCGGTAGCCATTTGCGTTGTTTGTCTCATGCAAAAGTCCCAATTTGTTTAATAACCAGAACCTTTTGTTTTGTTTTGGATGGAAATGTTCAAATTATAGCCCTTTCCACAAGCACGCATTTTTTTCTGCCTTTATGAGAACTGTAATGCCGACCTACCCCCCCCCCCCCCCCAGTATAATTATAAGGCTCTTGTACACAAGAAGTTCTTAGAAGAAAAAGTCTTTGCTCATATCAGAGGTCGATAAGAGTAAAAATATCACAATACTTTGTCTTTTGGTAGGTCATCATGTCTAGATCTAGTTCTTATAAAGCTCATTCAGGATGACTGCCTTGTCGTGGACATAATAAGATCTATAGGCCTAGACATAATATAGATGACACGATGGTATATGATGGTCCCAAGTTCAAACCCAGCCCGCCGCCTATCACTATCTGAGGATCTCCCCTACATTAGATCTGGGAAAAGATGTAATAATCTTCATTTCTGAAGGAAAGTCCGAAACTTGTAAAAAAAAAAAGAAATTATTCACTCATTGAAAAAATTATATAATACCCGCGTATGTAGACTAGCCCATGATAAAATCTGGTTTGTCGCACAAAACAAGCAGATTCTATCACTCGCTTTGTTAAAATAATGCCAATGATTCCTCCCTTGTTACCATGGTGACATTTAAAAACATTGATTGTTCTGGTAGTTCCATGTGGATCGATAAATAGTGTTTCTTACAAGTCTTAGCTTGCTTTATTTATCTAGATCTAGATATTTTCATCATAAAAGAGCACTGGAATTTAGTGCCTCAAATATTTAACACGATAGTTCTGTTTTAATTAAGAGCTAGGTAGGTGTTTTTTTTCTTTTTTAGTTTCTCGAATAATATGATTATGAGTAATAACCAAATTCTCAATAATATCAAATAAAAAATATGACTTGTGGCTTATTACTTATACTATTTATACTTATAATTTAAGTATTTTAAGTACTAGATTACTGTCATTACATTTACACTATTCACTTTGAAAATGACAACAATTTTAGTATTTTAATACATTCTTGAACTAGAGTAGAGTTAACTAGACTATTGACTATATACTATATATATTATTCTGTAGATCTTGATTGGAAATAATTTAACATTTAGTAAATCTAATTCTTAGTTGACATAGGATAGGATTGTCAGGGTATTGACTTAAATTAGTATATTAAATTAATCATTTAATGCTTGTCTATATTGAAGTAATTATGGCCGCAACCAAAAGGGGTCAGGCTGAACTTCAGATGAAATGCAAAAAAGCTCTTCAGACTGCAACAGATCCAGTAGAAAGGCTCAGACTAGCTTGCTTAGCAAGAGGTGCCAGTGGGATAAAAGGCTTAGCAAGGTATTGCTTTAGATTTATATTACAACTGAAGATGTTTAAATTTTAATTTGATGTGTATGTGTCAGCATGTTTTGCAACTACATCTTAAATTTTATGTTTTACAATTATTAAGCACCTTAATTGGCTTAATCAATTAAACTGTATTTACCATGAAAATTATTACAGTTACATATTATTTCTACTAAGTCAATACAATGATCATGTCTTAAATAATATTTTTTTTTTAAATCTAGATCTATATACAAAAAATTATTATATGGTTCAGGTTAATTAAGCAGATGAGGTCATAAAATGTTGACTTCTTTTGCAAAACAGTTAATGATAGTCATTTATAAATAAGGTTGACCAGTATGCAAACTGAAGGTCTCAGAGACTCATATATTATGCGATAGGGCTTATCATTTGAATCAAAATATGTCATTCTAAAAATAAAACTTTCTGAAATTCTGTATCCTAATTATAAAGCTATTGTATGCCACCAGCAGATAAGCAAGTTTTCAAAATGGGACATTTCCTGTTATTCTTGCCATTGTTCATTTTACTTGATGACATTAATATTCCCAGATTGAAATGAATGCATTTTGTTTTTGGAACCTGTTCCCTCGTTTTGAATGATAGGCCCCTATACACAAACTCATATTATAGAATGAATATATGTGACTTTCACGTTTGAAAGCTATTGTGAAAACCATTGAGTAATTTTGCAAATTTCTAATCCAACTATCTTAGCTGCAGTATTTATTATAGTTGCATTATGTAATCTTAAAAATCTTTGTTTCCCAATTAATAGAATATATAATTTTATTATAAAATAAAATGTTGGTATGAAAACATTGAAATAAAGTTAAGGTATTTTTAATATTTGTTTTTTCCTTCCTCTTAAAAGAACATTCAAAATAATGGATGATGATGAAAACAGAAGTTTAGACAAAAGAGAATTTGCAAAAGGTCTACATGATTATGGACTTGTTGAATTTAGCAATGCCCAAATAGATGAACTTTTTAAAATATTTGATAAGGATGGCAGTGGAAGTATTGATTTTGATGAATTTTTAATAAGACTAAGGGTAAGTATCTTTTATATATATACATATTTCACTTTAACAGAAAAAAAATATTCCTAAATTGTGAGTAAGTTGACTTTAAAGCAGATCTCTAATTTTTGAACATTATTACAAACTACAGATCTGCTAATGGGAAAAAAAAACTAAACTAAATTACAGCATCTAACCAGATGGCTTTTTTTATATACAAAATGTGCAGTACTTGAGGACAGCAACTTAACAAATAACAACTGCATCTTTTACATTACATCTTAAAACTGTAAGCTACTAAAGCTTTGTGTTAGCTTCTCATTTTAATTACAAGATAGCTGTGATGATGTGTTGAAACTTTTTGTGACCCAGGGTGAAAATGTTTGTCTCTTAATTCAACTTAGTTCCTTACTGCTACTACCATTTTATTGGAAAAGGTTCATTACAATTATTTCAATAAAACATGACTACACCATTACTGACACCAAAAGGTATTCTGAAGAAATTAAGTATTACTGTTTTCCACATGCTTCAAATGATGAATATTTCTTTCCCCTAGTTGTATTTGGTGATAGGCATATTGTAATGTTTTTTTCTCCATTACATCTCCTCATGGCATAGAATAAAATAAGTAAATCTCTTTTCATTTGGACTCAAATTTTAAGCTTTTTGCGCAGTTCATTGGTTGTGATTTTAGTTCTCCAAGTACATATTGAGGATTCAATTAAACCATTTTTTGACCAATTTTTAAATGTCAGTCTTAAAAAAATTCTTCATCTTGGAGGAGTGACAGCGAGATTTAGTTAAGATTGGTCTGCTATCAGGTGACAAGTTTGCATGCAATGTAGGGGACTCGATGATAGTATTAAGCAATATAAAATGGTGGTCAATCAATCTCAAATGACTTTATATAAGTCCTAGCATCTTATCTTTACAAAAGATACAAAAGTTTGTATTGATTCATTAACTCTACTTTTGCATTTACATGATGCAAACATGTGTTCTTTTGTGTTGCTTGATAGTTGAAATGATGCTATAGAATTTTAAGTGCTTTGAACATGCCACTGACCAATCCTAGGTTTAATTTAATTTTATTGCTGCTTTTATCAATAAGGGCTTTCAAATGTATGCAATCTACACAAGTATTTACTATTCATCTATCCATATCATGTACCTACAGCTGAAGTAGTGATTATAGTGATATAGATATGTTGAGCCATTAGAAACATTTGAGCTTTACAGCATCTGACCGCATAGATGGCAAGATCTAAAAGTTATTAATACATCTTCAGTTTTTACAAGATTGCCATTCATCCTCATGGCTTGGTGACATTTGGTTTTGCTGGTGGGCTTCTAGATCTGCTTTGTTGAAAATCACACTTCATTTTACTTCCTAAGGACTGGAAAGAAATAATTGTTGCTCTCTTAATAAAATTGGAGAAAACCTGAAACAAGCAAACATTATATGTTAAGTTTGCCTACAAAGCTAGGATATGGGGATACTATTATATGATAATTTTGCCTACAAAGCTAGGATATGGGGATACTTTTTTTAAAAATATTATTAATTTTTTGGACATTTCTAACACCAATAGTTACAGATCAATTTTTCTTGTATCCAAACTTTAGCTAATGGTACTTTATGTAATATCAGATTTCTAACAAAGTGCAATAGGATAAGATTTATTGCACCCATGTTTTGCAGCTATTGTAAAGGTATTTGACAGTTTCTTCTTTTGTTTTTAAATAAAGAAAAAAAAAGCATTTATAATTAATCAATGATAAATTTGTTTATTAGCCTGCCATGTCACAGAACCGACGGAACCTTATCTATCAAGCTTTTAGAAAATTAGACAAAACTGGAGATGGGGTTGTCACCATTGAAGACTTAAAAGGTGTTTATAGTGCCAGCAAGCACCCCAAATACTTGAGTGGGGAGTGGACAGAAGATCAAGTTTTAAGACAATTTCTTGATTCTTTTGACAGTGATGACAAAGATGGAAAGGTAAGTTTCTTTCACTCAATATATCTTACTGCATGTTTTGACCATTTGTTTAGTTTACTTTCTTTTTGATTTTTTTTGTTTTTATATTGTAAATGCTGCAACGTAGTTAGTCTCTTTTAAAATTGCTTCAAGAGGCAAAGATTGAAGTTTAAATTGTTAATTTTGTTTTGTTTTCAACATTCTGTGTACAATAATCATTTCATAGTACATCCTTGGTAAATAATGTACATATTGTGTGTGCTGTAATCTCCCCCCCCCTTTCATCTACAGCAAGCACAATATTTGTCAGGGAAATTACATGAAATTGTGTTTAAATATTGAATACATGAATAAAAAATTATTTTAATATAAAAAAAGCATGCATTAAAATATGCATGCATGCATAAGTTTGAATTTTACATTCAACTTTACTACTTAGTAAATTTAACCAATTTGAACAAATACAGATAAAAACGGGATGCAGATTTCAACACATTTTTACTGGACATGTTCAAATACAAATTTAGCATTCAACTTAATAGGCCTGTCACACATTTTTTAAAAATATTTTGTCAATAGTAATAACAAACACATTCTTTTGATGCATCATTTAGGGCCAGGTAAAGACATACAATTTTATGTTTTAGATATTAGTTTTAAAATCAAATCACATTGTCAAATGTCACCAATACAATATTAAATCTCATCACACATTTAGAGCTTTTTCTTCCCTTTACGTACATTAGTTGTAAGCCTTCAGGTTAATACATTTCAGCAAGAAGAGCTTATGAATTGTTTTGTATTGTTGCTGAACATAATAAAAAAGAACAAAAAAAAAATTGAAATTATAGTAATGAGGATTGAGTAAACTATAATAAACAATTAGGAACATTGCAATTGGCCATGCACTATATGTGACTATAATTTATGTAACAAAAAAAAATAAGTGTCAGGAAAATTTTTATTTTTAAAATAAGGCATAGTTTAACTATGAATGAAACACAAATAACACAACAAACTGATTTGTTTTTTAAAAAAATGTTTTATCAAGGATTTGGTTAAAATTGATTCTTCATTGTAAATAAAGAAATTAAATTAAATAGGTTAGGTTCACTGTGGTTTATGTTAGAAAATTAGATGGCATGACTAGAGAGCTACCTAGCAGAATTTTCATAGATCACATAGATTATTTTATCAGATTGCTTTATGTTTAGTGCTTTTATTTTAGTTTGACAGCTTGGGTAACTTGATATTTTTGTTTTGATGTTGTAGCACTAACTATGTTCTTCACAGATTACACAAGAAGAATTTGAGAATTACTACACAGGAGTGAGCGCATCTATTGATAATGATGCATATTTTGATCTTATGATGCGAACTGCATGGAAGTTATAGCTACATTTATATTACATATATATATATATATACACACTGACACACCCTTACATGCTAGACTACTAATAAATCATTTTGTAGAGAATGAAAGTATTTCATTTGAAACTATTTAGAATGGTGATTCACAAACAAACTTACTGTAAGCCTCACAAGAAAATCAAAAGGTTTTATTTATGTATGTTTTTACATCTTCTGCCCAATAGATCACAAGGTCTGAAAGGGGAAATTTACTGTTTACTTTATAGATAATGCTTTGTAATGTTACATAGAGAATGTATGCTATAGAAAGTCATTCAAACAAGTATTTCTTTTGAAACTTCAAGAACTATCACTATTAGAGAATGAGATACTGATGGGCTGATAGTGTCCTACATGTTTGAATCAGTCAGGTATACTAGATGCAATCAAGTTTCATTTGAAAACGACTTTTGTTTTCAATCTTCCTGTTAAAATATTAATTATGTTTTTGTTTCAATTGCTATGTATTATAGTTAATGTAGTGTTTATCTTTTGGTTCACTTTAAAGTAAAATGTTGATGACACTGATAGTTGATGAAGTATAGTGAAGATTTATTGCTAAAACAAATACAATGCCTTTTATAACTAATAGTGAAATATAAGAAGCCAATTACCTACATTTTTTTCAATTCCATGATTTAAAAAAAAGAAAAAAAATATTTTTTACTAGTACTGTTAGTAAATTATAAAATTGTTTGGACATATTGAATCAGAAAAAAAAATAATTATTAAATAAAATGCAAGGATTGTTTTTTTTTTTAAATACATTTTTTTTAGCGCATGCTTTTTCTCTTATATTACTGTAAAGTAGTTTAGATAATAGTATTTTTAAAATGTATTCTTCTAGGCTGCAGTTGTAGTTTGAGAGCTGTGTACAGGAGACATTTTTTAAAATGATTTTGTACTTTTTTTTATGGCATGTTGAAAAATTGCTTTTTTTTTAAACACCTGAAGTACTATATTACATATTAATAAATGTAATTGCACTACTGAAATAGTAACATTTTTGTTATTAATTATTGCTTTAAAAAATGGGAGGAAGTGGGGATGATTGTCAGTGTGAAATAAACTGTTTATATTATAAATCTACCACTTCAATAAAATATAGTAGTATAAGTATATTAATTTCTGTAACTTGACATCCAGATATATATTCAATTAGTAGCAATTACCCATTTTTTTCTTGAATTGTTTCCTAAAGACTTAGATCATTATAATGGAAATATATATATTGAAGTTACTATTTTATATTATCCGATTATCCTTTACCTTTTAAAAATGCATTTTTCGATTCTAACTGTGATTAAATGTTATTTAAGATGTCAGGAGGATTTCAAATTGCACGAATGCTCAGTAGTAAAAACACTTATCCTTACAAATATGAAGAAAACCAACAGACCTTTACTTACTGGACAATCATGATTAGAAGTCTTCCATTTTTAAAATCAGATTTCAACAGTTCAGATATATAAGGATTGAATTATCTCAGTTTTAGATATAAAAGACACACACACATATATTTATATAGTTATTTATTACATTAGACAAATGTAGTTAAAAACAATAGTAGACAAAAAGTTCAGAATATCCCCATTGATGAAGGTAAGAGTTTATTTCATACAATAGTCAGGTTTTCCATTCACAGCTGTGATGAAAACCTATTGAAATACTACTAAGTAAACAGATAACATTTTATTAGACTAACTTTTAAAAAAATTCATAAATAGCTATTATAATTATATTGACTTAAGATATTTTTTTTTTTACATTAATGGCACAGGTCATCACTAACATGTTACATTCAAACCTTTTTCTTTAACAGATAACAAAAGAAGAGTTTGAAAACTATTATGCTGGAGTGAGCGCCTCTATTGACAATGATGCTTACTTTGACTTAATGATGCGCACAGCATATAAACTCTAAATATATATTTGCAATTCATTTCTTACCTAGAACATACATCAAACTTATGGTATGGTAGGTCTGCTGACAGGGTACTTTTATTTCAATTATCATTTGCAATCAAGCTGAAATTTTCAGCAATTTGTTATTATCTGTACATACATTTTAGAAACAATTGAAGTAATGAATTATAGAAGTGTTGAAACACTGTGAAATATTTTATGCTTATCTTTGAATTGATATTAAATATACCAAAAAAGCCCTAAACAAATATTTATATACCACAAATGTTTGCTCTCATATTAAACATTTAGAGAATTTTTGTATTCAGGTAAAAACAATTCTCGCTTTACAACTTTACATTTGTTCAACACTTTCTTGTAGTTTAACATTTGAAATATTTAATGTAACACAAATATACTTAGTTTAATTGCCATGATAGGTTAGCAGTTATAATGTTATAGAAATTTTTAAAAATGTAACTACCATACCTATTTGGTCAGCCAAACTTTGAACATGGCTTATAATAAGTCAGTATATTAACTTCACAGTTACATAGCTCACACTCCATTAATTAATTCTTTTAATCTACACAATTGTTACTATGTTATTGGAACATATTTACGTACACGCTCTATACATATACATTCACACTGATTGGATGCAAAGTGCAATGGTATGATTAATATGTTTAAGCACACTTTACATAGAGAAAAGAAAAAAGTTAAATAAGCACTTGCTATCTATTCAATCACATTTACCACAAGTCTAATTAGTAATTTTACATTATTTTGTTATTTCTCATAGGAGAGACCGAAACTTTGTATATCTCAGGATGTAGTGTCATCTCATGTGAAAATGCATGTATATAAATTTTGAATGTTCAGATACATTTGCTTTTATTATATTATTGAATTGTGATCATCCTAGCTATAAAACACAATATCTGTTACATTTACAAATATACATGAATACATTGTAATGTTTTAGAAATAAAATAGATGAGAACACAAGTCAGCATGTTAAATCTTTTTTATAGGAAGTCTTGGCACATTGTATGCACTGCATATTACAATGTTATATAAATGTGGCCTTACACATGACAATAAACAGTTTAACTAACTAGAATGATGAGTTGGCTGATTTCTTAGCTTTAAGGAAACAACTGAAGAAAGTATTGCACTAAAATTTATTTTATAGTTTATTCAGACTACTCCTATAAAAAATAATATACAAACATAATTTATTTATACAAATATATGTTATTTACAGTAATGTATACAATATATTAGGCCCAATCCTCATAATCCAAATATAATAAGCCTAAAAAGAGCAGATTGTGATAGGCAGTCTTTTTTGTGTGTTTAATTTGTTCTACAGAAAGCAACTATGGCTTCTTGAGCACCTACAGCATAGGAAGCTGCATTAAATAATGGGCATACAATGGAAGAGACATTGGGGATCACCATATGCCAAAAGCTGTCTTTTATGGAAGGCAGAATGGCTAAAAAGAGGTTTCTTCCTCCCCCAATGCAAGTCCAACTAAGAAGTTAGCTTGTCCTTACTGGCATAGAGGAGAACATGGGGCAGTAAATGGCTTCTAATAAGATGCTGGAGAACCATTTAACAGCTTTTGGGACAACATTTACAACCAAAAGGAAAGCTACTGCAGAAGAACAAAAAAAAAAAAGAATTTAAACTTATCCAGAAGACAATAGTTTTGCCTTGGATGGATGTGGCAAAACAAGCAAATCTGCATTTTCCCTTAATCTTCAAAGACTTAAGTTCATTATTATTGTAAATTAACAATAAAAATCAAATCAGTTTAATGCACTGACATTTTAACAAATAATAAAATTCCTCCCATCACAATAAGTTGTTAAAATGATATTAAAGAGAAAAGCACATTCAGCGAATAGAGTAGATCACGATGAAAAAGATGATGACTGATCCTGTTTACTGTCTGCTCTCTCACATGAGTCATTCAAGTCCACAAAAAATAGTTTAGCAATATCTCGTCTCACATTTTTAACTGAGTAATAATTCCCTAAAAATGTAAAAAATAAAAATAAATATAGACATATATTAAACACATATAAAATTACTTTTTTTTCCCATTTATAAAGTAATCAGACAATAAGGTAAAAAAAAAAAACGAGATTGATACTGAAAGAAAAGTTGACAAAATAATTACCTCTTGGAACTATAAAACTGTCTCCTATTTCTACAACAGTTGTGGCTCTGTTGATTGTCACGGCTATTTTACCGAAATAAACAAAATAAACCTGAAAAAGAATTTATCAATAATAATAAATTGTAGTTACTATTATAAAAAACAATTGTAAAAAAAAATGCCGATTCTAAGGTAAACAAAGAACGAGATTTAAATAGTATTAACGATGTAATGAAGGTTAGCACTGTAACGTTAATTGAGCACACAGGCTTCAACAAGTTGAAAAAGAAAGAAGTGCAATTGTTAATGCAAATAAGATGATTCTAAGTCAATGGAATAAAAATTAGAATAAAATGAAACAAACCAATGAATGTATAGCTAGTCCCAAAGGCTTTTCAGCTAAGGGCCTTAACTGCAACTCTCCACTGGTCACACTAGGTTGCTGCACTAACAAACCAACAGCTAGGGAGTCTGTATCTGAGACTGGGGTCAGGTCAGGACCAAACCAAGTGATGGAGGAGTTCCTAGCCACACAATCTGAAAAGGGATTATGAAATATGAATTAAAAAAAAAGTTTTTAACTTTCAACTCAATGAATAAGAATGACTGGCAAATAATGGCTATTACAGGAACATAGAAAAGGATAAGGAAATCATTCATCAATATGTTATCATTGATGTAAGCAAGGTCATAAAGAAATAAAAGTATAACCAGTTCAAACTGGCAGTTGTTTTTTTTTTTATTGCAAATTATGTTTTGCTGTTACTATGATTTATTAACTGAGTAAGAATCTTTGCAAAATTTTTACATATTTTAAAATGTCAACCCTAGAGAACTAAATAGAAATACTAATGGGAATAATATGTAATTATATGTTAAGATGTAGAAGTAGTTAGCAAGAGCATTAATTATTTCATAGAATAACAAAACAAGAAGTGGTAATATAGATCTTACATACCAACTAAAACTTCTGTTCCGGTTTCTGGGTTTAATATAGGATATTCTGAGGACATGGTAACATCCTGATCTAATGGTACATGTGTTGAAAGACGTCTTTTAGACTTGGATGGAACTGCCACAGACTGAACTGAAATTTAAATGCAGGTAATTGAAAACAAATAATTACATTTTTTTCTGTTAAAGTACTACTACACTTTATTAAAAAGACTTAAATATTTAAATATTGATTGCTAGTGCTAATGATGAAAGAAGAAGACAGTTATGATTAAAACTTTATCAATTACGTCTTTTACGAAGTCTTCTTTTTCTGCGCTCTTCTTCCAGGGCTTTGACCTTAGCCTCTCCAACACTTGGCTTTATGCCATCCACTACCAGACCAAAGCCTAGATAGAAAAATAAAATGTTATTCTACTGAATGGATATACACATCAATGAACTATTTAATCCTTATTTAGTAGTACACCTGATTGCATACCTGCACTGTCTCGTCTATATATGATCCCTTCTCCCCTATCACGGTTCAAACGCAGAACTCTTGTTCGTTTTGACCTCCGTAAACCTGGGCATGGTGGTGGTTCTGGTCGTACTGTTGGTCAAACAAATTGAAAAAGAGTTTTAACATCAAATTGATAAACACAATTTTATAAAATCATTTTTTCTATAGTGTTCCAAGTGTTGGATTGCTTGAGCTTTGGTAGCTGAGAATACCGAAAATACTATTAATATTTAGATGCATATACAAACCAAATGAAATTAATGGCTATACTTTGATGCATTAGATTCATCTACTTAACTATGTGTGTACAAATAGTTTCTGTGATTAAATGGATGGACACAAAAGTATGTAGGCCCATAAGTTAAGTAATAAAACAGACTGATGTTAAATAAAAATCACTTGGCATTTCCAACAATGATCAACAGAAGGATGGGCAAGAAAGAGAAAAAAAAAAATGGGAATAAGAAAGATTAGTGATTACCACACTAGGAATAGCAGAGAAATCAAGGTTCATTTTTAATTACAGTGTCTTGACAAGAAAATCAAGATAGTAAAAGTGAATGTATTTCAAAATGTCTTTTTACAATTTTATTAAAGAAACATACACCTTAAAAAAAAAATTCATTCAGAAAATGACCTTTATATTGCTGATTAAAATGAAGATACAGTACCTATCTTGTGTGATAAGTCAGGCAAGATAATCTTGGGTGCATGAGAGGTTGGGATGTCTTCATTTGTTATCTCTGCATAATGAACAGGGCTAGAAGACATTGATAGCAGGCCAGAATCAGATATCTTGGTGCTGTTTGCAGTGTTGTCTGAAAATAGATAAAAATATGAACTTAAAAACATATTTATAAATTCTATGTAAGAAATGGTAATTTTGTGTTAATATAATTGCAGAAGAGTTGGTTGTTTTTGTTTTTTTTATTTGATTTTTAATGAAATATTTGAAATACTAAGGAAAGTGTCTGGGAATAATGTTTCATTGCTACATATATTCATATCAATTAGAAGTAGATATAAGAATTGTTAAAACTGGGTGAGGACTGTAAGGGGAGAAATTTTTAGAAGTTTGTATGAATGTGTTAATGTTCAAGTATGCTGCTGGTTATATAAACAAATAGGCTTAACCCAGTGACTATGACCATTGTTTTGTTTGTTACCCAAGTGATCACTATATATTCCATTGCAGATGTCCCAAAACTAATGCTTTTAGGATCTGAATGTGAGCCCAAAAAATAAACATGTAAAATTAGCATCAATGAGTGTTATTCAATAAATATCATTTTGTGCTTATTAAACATTAGTTTTACAGCTTTATGAAAAAGTACTGGGATAAATAAATAAATGAATTTAAGATTTGAAAAAAAACTTTAATTAGGAAAAGTGATTACTTGCCCCACACACATACATGGTAATTAATAATAAGTTGAAATTTTATACCTTTTCACCCATCTCAAGTGGGAGAACTAGTGATAGAGGAGTGTGTTTGGGATTTGGCTAGTAGAAATATAGATTATTAGTAACTGGAGTCTGGTTTATAGGTATTATATTTTTTTTAAATACAGGGAGTAAGATGCCTTGTGCTTTACTAAGTAAGAGTTAAAGATTATATTATATTTAAATATTGTTATAGAAATGCAGATCATTGCAGTTTATTATAAAAAGTTGAGTGTTTTTTATTTTCAATCATCCTCAAGCCAGCACCAAAGAAACATATATCCTTCACAGTGGATATGCTTAAAAATGTTCTAACTCTAGTAAAGCTTGGATGGTAATTGACCATGAGATAATAAAAGTATTAGAGAAGAATAGGTAAATTAAAAATAGGCAACCCCTTTTAGACCTTATGAGGTAAGGGGCAGATAATCTAAATGTCCTGTTTCTATGGCCAACAGTTAACAAGGATGCCAGCACAAGGACCAACCACCTATACTTTCCTTCAACTAATGTCAGCATCATCAAATTTTTAAGACATGACTTGAACTTACTTGAAGACCTAGGGGACACCTCTTGTTGGTCAATAATTTGGCTGATCCTTACTCTCCTACCCTTCCGTCTAGGCCTGATTACACTGGAGTCTCGAAGGCAGGAAGTCAGGACTGCTGGTGTTTTTCTGTGGCATGGAGTGGTGTCAAGCACTTCTAGGGAATCTGTTAATACAATGATTTTCATCTTCAGCATTTTAAAACACCTTTTGACCAGGTTAGAAAGGGCATTTAATTTGATGATACAAGTAGCAAAATGCACTGAACTAGAAATTTAGATAAAGCAGAAAACAAATAAAGAAATTGTTTACAATGAAAAATGCAAAAACAAACAGTAGAAGCCTATGCTATATGTACTATTAAAGTGAAAGACTATTTGAGATCACAGAATTAAGAACAAATGTTTTAAGAAATTATTAATCTATTTTCAAATTCAGACTATTTAAATCTCATAGCTAAACTGTTAATATTTTAATGTAATGTTATCCAAACCATTTTTTTTTTAAATAATTTCTATGCACTGTAAGCTACACTAAAATACAAAAAATTTTTACCATTCAGTCGAACATTGTCTACATTTTCTTGAAGCAGGGAGGTAAATCGCTGAGATGGTCGAAATGAGATACCACTTTTTGGGGTAACTTGAGGTAGTGCAGATAAAAGGTTCAGATGAACAGGTGTAGCTAAAAGTAAAAAAAAAATTATAATTAATATTTTTTTAGTTTTATCTTGGTCATATGTTTTCAAGAAAAGTATTTAGAAATAAACACATTTTATTTATTAATATGTTTTTTATTTTGATAATTTTGAAAAGTAGATTTTAAAGTTTTCTTGAACACATAAACAGTTCAATATTAAAAACAATACTTTAACATTCGTCTTACAATTTCATAAATACTTGTAGGGACTTTTTTTTGTTTTTGGATTTATTTATTTAACTTTTTAAAAAAATAAACTTACATAATACATCTTTGTCTTCGAGTGCTTGGGATGAAGCAGAGAATTTTTTCACAGATTTCTTTCTACCCCAACTCTTCTTTGAGTTGCAAGTATTAAGATCAATTGCACCTTGAACAGATGGTGAGACTAAAATTGAGCTATTCTGTATCAAAGTTAATGTTCCTTCTGCTTCATTATTACTGATGGAGTTTTCTTCCATGAGATGTTTCTTTTTATTGACTATTTTTGGTTGTTTGAAACTTAAAGTAAGTTTATTTGTTTCATCTAAAGTCTTTCTTTTAGCTCTAGAGTTGTTCATCTGTGGATATTCTGGCAATTTTATATCCATCTCCTGATCAGATAGGATATCATGAGGAAGTACATGAATCTCTTCAGAAATATTTAGAGCATGTAAATCATCACTTGTTACTTTATGGTCATTTTGAATTTTATCTTTTTCCATTAAATTCATTTCATTTTCATCAAAAGATTTTGCTTTTTGAATAGCTTTTCTTTGTCCTTTCCTTTTATTTGATAAAACTTTTCTTGCTTTTAAATTTGTGTTTTTTTTACTTTTAGAGACTTTAGGACCTCGCCTTGTGGGCTTCTTAATTTGGCGTGGAGGCGTTTTTATCACTTTCTTTTTTTTAGACTGTGAAAAGGATGAATCAGTCTCAACACTATTTTTAATCAAACTACTGTTAATATTATTATTGTCATTATTATTAACATTGTCACATAATATAACTTTGTTTACCAGAGACATTTTTCTGCAGCTTTCATTTTGAGTTTCTCTATCTGATTCAAATTTTGGTTTGCTTGGAGATTCCATTTCAGAGAAGTCAGACTGATTTAGTACATCAACATATTCATTCAATGAAAACATATTTTCATTATCTGGTTTGGAGACATTCAAGCTCTTGTTTCTTGTTTTACTTTGCTCTAGTTTATCAGTATCTTCATTGACATTCCTACAACTTTTGTTAGGCTGGTCAGTTGTCTTATTAAGTTTCAACTTTTTCTGAGGAACCTCAACAGGCATTGAGACTGATACATTTTGATTCTCACTTTCTTTTTCATGTTGCTTCCCTTCAGGAAAACTTGTGATATCTAGCTTCCTCTTGACTGGTTTCATTGATAATACTGATCTTGTTTGCTTCTCTGAAGTTATATCTGCAACAGAAAGGTTGTCAATTTTCTCAGATTGTAGAGAAATGAGCTTATCAGTTGTTGCAGTGTGATTTTTCTTCTTGCCTTTCTGCTTCTTATTATTACTTTGAGTTTCCATATTCTTTCTGTTCACAACAATGATTGGTTCATCTACAATTAGAAACTCATCTGACTGATCAAAAGTTACATCCAAGCCAGTTGACTTCATTATAACTTTGGATTTGTCTGTTGGAGACTTTGTAGAAACTTTTTCCTGTGAAGCATCTGCATTAAGAAAGTCATTCCTGAAAAGAAAAAAAAAGGATTAAATGCCACAAGTGGTGTGGCAAGTCTTGTATGGTGATAAATTACTTTCTTTAAAAGGAAGAGATGCAGGCAAACAAAAGAATAGAAACAACAAGATTGGGTACTGGAATGGTTCACCAACAATTCAACATATATATATTTCAAAACAGTTGAAGATGTTATGAAAAATGGGACCTGGTGGTAAATCCCAGAATTGAACAATAGAAAAAAAAATTATTTTCAGACTGCCTATGCTCCCAAATAAGTGTACAAAATGTCTCAGGAAGTGAAAGAATTTAGACTTTAAGTTAGTGGCATTATTGTTGTACACAAGAGCTCAAAAAGTGAAATAAAGTTATACAATACAAAATTATTTTGATTTTTTTTTTACTCAATGTTTACATTTGGAAAAAACATATATTCTTACATGTAAAAGTTAAAACTGTTTTTTTTTTACTGTTATACTTACATGTAAATGTTTGAATTGTGTTTTTTATTCTCTTTGACTGAACCTCCACCATCCACAATAGCAGTTGAAAAGGTTAATCTTTGTTGTCAAAGGAAAAAGGAGATAAAATATTATTTATTGCATACAATAAGCTTATATAAAAGTATATATAATTATAAAGATACTTTTTTGATGTAACTTAAAAAGTTTATTGACTTTATGGTGCATTTAATTTTTTACTTGTGCTTTTATAAATTAATTACCTTTTTTTAATTCCGAAAAACTGATTTGAAGAGGCTTTATCCATTTTAGACACTGATCCATTAACATCACCTCCAAAATTTAGAGTAATTATACTGTCTTCGTGTTTAGATACATTTTCTTGGCTGTAGGTTCTAGTCTAAGAGAATTAATTAATATACATTAATTTTTTTGCAAGGCAAAAGGCTATAAAAAAACTTAATTTAAAAAAAAAAAAAAAAAACTTAATCCAATATAAAAAAAATCATTCAAGCTATAGTAAATTATATCCTACCTGATTACTGTTTTTTTCATGATCGTGTACTATGTTCTGAACATTTACATCCACTGGTTGTTTGAAAACGTTCTGACCAGACTGCCTCTCCAATTGTTTCTTTGATAAAGTTGACTTCTGCTTATCAGAAGATTTCTGCAATCTTTCAGATACAATGTTCTGATCCTTTGGAGATTTTTTTTTACTCTGTTTTGGATTGAGTGTACTGATTATATTCCCTATAGTAGAGACTGGATATTTTTTATCTGCAATTTCGTCTATTTCTTTGCATTCAGTTTCAGCTGTAGATAAACCAGCAGCTGTGATGTCAACTTTGGATTTGTTTTGAGTAATTACAAAATCCCTGTTTTGGTGGTTACTGGATATTATTAAATTATTTTTAGAAGAAGAAAAACTATTAGTTTCTGATGTACTGCTATTAGAATTTAACTTCTTGCCTGACCTCAAGACAGTGTTTTGAGATTGATGGTTGTTCTGCTTAGAGTGATTCTGAGATTTGGATAAACTTAAGTTTACATTGTTCTCACCATCAACTTCCCATAAAGAATTATTTTTTCCCCCAGATGTCTTTAAATTGTTTATATCAGTCACAGATTTATTGAAAAGAAAATTTGTTGAATTTACATCTTCAGCTCCATTACTTGGTTTATCAGCTTTAACAGTTGATTTATTAGCTTCATTAATAGATTCAAAAGTCACTGATTCCTTAATTATACCTTTTGAATTATCAGTCTCACTGGATGACTTTTTAGATTCAATAGATTTTTTCCTTTTATTCACTGATTTTTCTGTTCCGTTTACTGATTTATTAGTTTCAATAGATTTGTTCCTTTTATTCATCTGATGTTCCATATCAATGGATGAATTATTTGCCCCTTGAAGAGATTTATTAAATATTGATTTACTTGCTGCTTTATTAGCACTTGTGCTTGATTCCACAATCTCACTAACTGATTTATCTGGAGCAGAGGGGAATTTATTTGTCACTGATTTTTTAACTTCACTAGATTTTTCAGTCATTGATTTATTAACTTTACTAAAGGATTTTTCAGTTTCCAAGGTTGATTTATTATATTCACTTATTGATTTTTTCACCTCTTTAGTTGATCTATTGGATCCCATGTCAGATTTATTAGAAATGGATAAATTAGCTATAGTTGATTCTTCCATTCCTTTGGTTGATATATTAGCCCCATCAACAGACCTCTTAACATTCCTAGTTATTATATTGGTTTTACTGAAAGATTTATTAGCTCTTATGCTTTTAACACTAACTTCCATGATAGATTTCTTGGTTATGGTGGTAGACTCATTTGCTATGTTACTTGATTTTTTAGCTCCAATAGTTGAGTCATTATTGTTAGATTTTCCAAGTTCATTATGTGAATTATTATCTCTGTCAGCATGATCCACAGAATTAAGCAAATTATCTTCACTATCATTTTTCATTACACCATTATCAATTTCACTTGACACAAGATCATCAGAATCTGAATGTGGCTTAGTTGATTGGTGTGATGCACCATAATCTAGCTTTTGAGTCACATCTTCATCACTATCCTTGGTGGTTGTGGTATCAGAAGTGATTTGACCTGGCTCAGCATGCTGGAGTGAGTTACTGAAGGCTGTTTTTGGTGTGGAATCTTCAGAAGTTGTTGGCTTGAGAAAAAAAAAGTTATATTATATAGTTGTTTTCAAGTTTTGTTATAGGATGTTGTAAACCAGGAGTAAAACTCTTGGCTGCTGGACTTGAAGAGGTTTCAAGATTTGCCTACTCTAATGACTTTAATATCTTCAAATAATTTTTTTGTTCTATAAAGTCTTTGAAACTAAATCACTATTTCAATGTGTAAATGGTGTCTCTATAAAATATGAACTATTCACTGACTAGTAATAACATTAAAATTTAAACCTAAATAACTCACTGTGTTTGTCCCTGGAGAGGTACCAAGAGTCGAAACACTGATATCTTAAAAACAACAAAAAAAAGATTAAGACATGATGATTGAAATTTTTAGAACTTTAGCTTCATCTTTTTTTTACCCAATTTTTTTTCTAAATCTAGGTATCTAGGTTAAATATTAATAATGCCAGAGTACTATTTACTCTGCCATTGCAATTTAAGTAGTTTGTTATCAATAAATTTCACAAAGATGAAAAAAAAACTTGAAATATAGATTTAAGGTTTAAAAAAGATGAGGTTGTAATTTCATACAAGAATATTTAAATATTTCTATACTTTTAATAGGTAAAATATTTCACCATACTATTTAATCTTTGTCAAGCCTTTAAACTAAATTTAGGAAAAAAAATGTTATTCATCAAACTAATTTTTAACTAATTTTTGAAATAAATATATTGCAAGAAAATTTGTTTTTTTATTCTTCTCTTTAAAAGAAAAAATGAAAATAAAAACAACAAAAAAAAAAAACAACATATAATGATGAACTTGATGATTGCAACTAAAACTTAGAACTGATTTAGCTCAATGTTAATGTATCATTAAGAAAATTTTATTGTGGCAAAATATATATATATATATATTAAACAACTTTAACAGCATTTATAAACACTAAAAAATCTTCTGTAAAAATTAAATTTAAAAATATTTTTTAAAATTCTATATTTTTTTTTTATGGGCACCAACACAAACTCAGTTGAGGTTATGAAATAACTAGAACTTCCAAAGTGCATTCAATATCCTAAGGTTTTACAGAAGTTCCTAACTTACCACTATCAGAGAAGAAGTCACTGAAATTTTCCAAACCCTTTGTTAACAGTTTAGTTTTACCAGCCAGCAGATCTTTGCCAGTTCGCCTTAAAAAAAAATAATTACATTTTGGATTTATCTTTAGCGCCCTTAATACTTCTTATATGACGTCTAGTAATTTTCATGCAAATATGTAAATGATATTACCTTCCATATCTTGGATTTCCAGCAAAAGGATTTAATGCTCTTAGAAAAACTTGAGATGACTGTTGAAAATAAAATTAGAATTTAAAAAAGCTAAAAATAATTATCTATAGATAACTTAGTTTGGATGGTTTGCTAATTAATAACTAAAAACGCTTCAGTGGATGTAGTTTGCTATCTATATTAGCATAGTGTCATGATGTTGAGTTTTAATTTGTAAATACATTACCACAGAAATGATTGAAATGTGTTAACATGTCAAAATACAGGACAACTTGTACACATCTAAAAATATCCCTATTTAAGTCTTGTTGGGGTTTCAAAACAAATGAGTGAATTAGAAATATTGTTGAAATGAATGTTTATATTTTACAGTGTGACAGAAAAAAATTAAATAGGTACATTTACATAAATTGTAAAAAGTTAAAAAAAAACAAACCAGATAAACATTTTCAAGTAAAAAATTAATGTTGAACAATGTATTTTCATAAAAAATACAAGGAAAGAAGGATTTTAGTACACAGAGATTAATTTGTAGTTACAGGCCAATAAAAAAGACATTTGCAAATTATATTTAAGCTTCATTTACTTTTGAGGTAAACTTACTTTACCATATAAATGTTAACTCTTACTCTCTGTAGTAATTATTTCAAACGTTTCAAGGGAATTATTCATTTTGCTCATATGTATTTCACTACGCTGTTATAATTAAAATTAAAAACTTTTTAATATTAGAAAATATTATATTTGGTATAGAATTAAAGGAGAATGCACACCCTTATTACATATACAAATTGATGCTTATAAAATCAAAATAACAGTCTATTTGGATAATAGAATTAAAAAATAAAAACTTGAAAACTGTGGATAAGTCTCTTTAGAACTGGAAATAGACTAGATCTAGGTCTCTTTAGAACTGGAAATAGACTAGATCTAGGTACTATTTTATGATACAAATTTTATTTAAGTTAAAAGTATTTTCTTTTATGAAATTTATTCATATTTTCACAAAACTTAATATATAAAATATATTCTAGGCATTTAAAGTAATTGTCCAGATATCATTATCCAAGGTCACTATCCCATGTGACTACCCTTTGAAAAATTAATATAGAAAACAAACCTTTTTAAAGCCCCACACTTTAAAATTGGGAATGAATAAATCTTTTTTTTTTTCCAAAGGGAAACTATTCAAGATTAAATAATAAGAAATGAATACCTTTTTGGGAGGAAAGAAAACAAAATAACTGACTTTTTAAGCATTGACCATAATATTGTCAATTAGGCTGCAGAATTAGTAGTAAATTACATTATGATTGGGTAAACACAAATAGATATGGTTAATTACCTGTATTTCTTTATGTGCAGAAGAAATTTGGGGCTGAGTCTCACTCTGTAAAATAATTACTGGAGAGTTCTTAGCCACTTGAGCAGATAATTGTGGGATTGGTTTCACATTCTCTTTAATTGGCAATATCTGCTTAGGCATAATCATGCTCCTATCATCTCCTAAGGTAAAGAAAAATGTCAGAATATATGTTTAAAAAATAAATTTCATTTAATAAAAAGGACCACTATGTAATAATTAGAAATAGCATTAAGAAAAATCATTTCAACTACATTGTTAACAAATAAATGTAATTGTCAGAGCATAACAATCTTAAATGAGCTTAAAAGAAAAACAATACAAAAAAGATTTTTTAACAGTTCTTAATGTTCTTGAATGTAGAAATGCAAATGGCCTTTGGTGAGCTGGAGGTCTATTCTCATTTACAGCCAATGGTTGAAAAATCTTTGCATTGGAATGAAGATGAAAGAGCATCTTATACACGAGGGTGGTATTTTGGCTAAATGTTTTTAGCTTCTTTCTCCATAAAATTGATGTTAGATGAAAATCTCTATCCTCACAGCTAAATATGCTAACTCCTTGGACACGGAGAGTTGGGAGCATTGATGAGAGAAGTGCATAGATCTAAAAGGAGATTACATAGAGCAGATTATGAAACTACATGTTTCATTGTTAGGTTGGAAACTTTTGAGACCACCCTCAGAATTTAGGAAAACCCTTTTTTAATAAACACAACAAATTTTCTGAAGTGTAGTTTTTAAAAAAAGCTTGGGATAAAAAAATATACAAACCAGATTCTGATAAATATTCATCAAAACTGTCCATTTCTGAAGTTTTCTTTAGTCTTTTCTTACTTATAATTTGACCTGTTCTCCTGTAATTTTATAATATAAAAAAAATACATATTTTTTTTCAGATCTCAATTAGTCTATGTCACAATGTGTGAAGAGATTGTGATGCCGGGGATTGTTTTAATTGAATAAAATGAATGTAGATGATCTAGGATTCATTCGAGCAATGCTTTGATAATAAAATACTGGAACCGTTATTTAAATCCAACATAAGTACAGCTATGTACAAATATGTATCAATAAAACCTGTAATAGAACAAAACCATACTTTATATGTAAAAATACTAGAACTACAAAACGTGACTGTACTCAAACAGAATCAAAGCTCAACTGACTGGCCACGCTCTGCAACCATGTTTTTTTGCAACAGCTAATTTATTCCAACCAATCAAATTTGAATTGAGACGCCTGCAAAGCACGTGGCTGAAGTTCTAGAAGAAACTAAAATGGCCGCTGGGATTCCGGTTGGGGGGGGGGGCATGGCCTTGACTTGTGAACAAGACAACAGATGTCTACGTGACAGTCTACATTTAATAATAATAAAAATGCTGTCAATGCTGTTAACAAGCATGCTGCCAGTTGCTTACTAACGTTCACGCACATATTAGAATTAATAAATTTAGTAACCCTAACTGTTATTAAATGAAACAAATATACAATAACATTAGTAACGGCAGTCTAATCTGGGTAAATTTAGAACTGTTTAGTCCTAATGATCTTCTTTAAATTGGTGAAGCTTTTTGCTCGTCTGGACTCAACTAAAGTGTGTTGCGAACCCATGGTTAGTTGGAGCTAAACGATAGGATAGCACTTAACAAAAGAACCAACAAAAACTGCAAGACACTTGCAGAGATTTCTTAAACTGAAAATAGCTTTGTAGAAAATAAAAAAAAATATTGAAAATAGAAAAAGTTGCATGGTATTAAAAAAGGAAGAAATATTTTTTTTACAGTGTAGTCAATTCAACTGTGGTTTTACTTTGGATAGCTACTCAGTTCTTTCAATGAATACTTTAATTACATTGAATCATTGCATTTAGAATGGTCATAAATTCTAGTTTATATTATTACTACCTTCCTGTGTCTTTCATTCAAACAAATAAATGCAACTAATTCAAGACAAATAAAAAGACAGACTCATTGTGACAGCATACATAACACATATATAAATGTTACATATTATATAATATATAAAGTCTAAAATTTGTATAATAAATACCTTCCAATATTTTGGCCTTTGCGAAATGGATTAACCACCTTTGGGGGCTCCATTTTTACAGCTGTGGCGTTTCTAAGAAAATAAGCTGAAAAAAAAATGTAAGAGCTTATTAAATGATATTTACATTTGGAGAAGGCTGAAATGTTACAACATCTGTGAGTTCACCTAGCTCTTTTGGAGAAATGATGTCTTAAGAAAGGCAGTTTTCTCATAAATTGAACATTTGGTGTATCATATCTCAAATAAACACAGGCTACCTTACTCACTTTTCATTATTATGTGACTCCTTGAAAACAAGAAAACTTTTGCTTTGATTTAAACTCAGCTAGGATCTATATATAATATATATATATATATTTATAAATATATTTTTTTAGATAGTAAGTCATACATGATCCTATTCTGCATTAACATTATTTTTACAATCGCAAAGGTGTAAATCTTTTTTATTTCAGAAGCTTTTGGTTCTGACCACTTTAATGGTAGATCTCTAGATCTAGAATCTTTTATATATCTGAACTTTTTTTTACAAAGCTTATACCAACTCTGTCTGGTAAAAAGTTTGCACACGTTATTTCTCCCACAAGAATTTGCCAACACAAGAATCAATAAAAAAAAACAAAAAAAAAAACAATTAGTTAACTAACTATTATTAATCAATTTTTTTGTTTGGTATCTTAAAACAAGGGAAAGAAATTTTACTTAACTGCCCATAGGTGGTATAAGTTGAATTAGCCCCCATTGTTGTTTACAGAAAGAAAGTTTGTAAATAATATAACTATGAAACCTATATATTCATAAACAGCTCTCTAGCACAGTGGTTACCCTATTTGGCTTGGGAGGAGGTCTTAGCCCTTGAGTTCAACTTCAGGTCGCTCAATTTTTAAAAATAAATAAATACATTTAGAAAATGATCACCCAGTTACCCCCTTTTCTTCCCCTAACCCCCTTCCTACTGGTCCAGACAAGTGACAGCTAAAAGGAGGAAAAATATAATTTTTTAATTGCACAGATTTATTATTGTTAATTTATATTTATTACAAACTAATTGATACTACTACACTTAATATAAATTTATATAACTTTTTAAAAATGTTTCTTGTTTTTGTTTTATTTTTTCTTTAAATAACAATTTTCATGTTAAAGTCAAAGAATGGAATATATCTATTCATTTTTTTGTTCAGTAAATACCTTCTTTTACAAGAATGAAGTCTCATCCAATAAGAGGCACCATTCTTTCTAGCCCTGGCATCACAAACAGCCCAAACCCAGTGCATCGTATTTAATTTAGAATAAAGAACTGTTCAAAGCCTTCTGGCTATTTTGAAATATGGGGCCCTTTATAAGCCTAGATATTATATAAAAATTTTTTTTTTTCATGCTAAATATTTTATTTGGCATTTGGGCCCTTAACTGTTGTGAATTGTGCTGCCTATAGAATAATCTGGCCCTGCTCAAGTCACTGGTTGACCAAAGAAAGAGTGATGACTCTACATATCTAGCATGCTCATTTTTTGCTATAGATCTAATTCACACTTTAACCATTGGTACCTTCCCCAAAATATTGTTTTCACTGAGATGGCAATATTTTTGGACTGTAATGTTGGCTTAGTGAGTGCCTGTGTATTGCACTATCATTGAATTGTTTTTATTGTGTGTTGACATAATGGTTGCCGTTCTAAGGGTTGAGTCCTGAAACTTTTTTTTTTTAGCAAAGTATGACTTTGCACTGAAAATGTGTGAGTGAAATTGTGTCTAGGGAAAAGTGAGAGAATCATTGTGTTTAAGTAGGAAGCGTGGTCGAGAGGCTAAGTGCGGCTTGAGCTTAGCTTGCTTGGCTACCTAGAAGGGGGCTCGAGGTTCGACACCTGACTCGGGCAGAGTTGTGTTTACTGAGCGCCCAAAGGCAGCACGGGAAACCAATTCCTAGATACCCCCACCGGTCCACAAATGAGATTGGACCAAAGCGCTCTGAGCATGCTATAAGCATGAAAGTAGCGCTATATAAAAGCTATAATAATAAAAAAAGTATTATTATTATTATTATTAATTATGATCGATTTTTTCTGTTCACATTTTTATAATTATGTTTAAAAAGACTGCCTTTATAGCACATTGAGCTTTTTGTAACTCGATTCTAGATCTATATATTAAAAAAGAGAGATACAAAGTGTCAGGGGGAGGTGTGGCCAGAATGATTGTTACTTTGTTATTTTGGTATGATAGTTTTTATATCCCCTTGTTGTGAATGTGAATAGTCTTTCGCATGTGTTATGAGTGAACGATGAAGTCTTCATTAAATGTGCAAGAGAATGTTAAAGTTAGTAAGGTTTTGCTCCTGGTCCAGGAAGGTTGAATGTGTACTTCCTGGACTGGTCTTTGTGTATTCATATTTATGGAGTCATTTCATTGTGTGCTTAGTGGTTTATTAAAGTATTGAAGTTCTTATTCATTCAAACTGGAGTTTGGAGTTAAAGTATATTAAGTATTAAGTGTTTTAGTTGTGTACAAGTATACATGTAGCAAAGTAAAAATAATTATTAAAAGGAATACCTAATCCCCTAATGAGCCAAGAGCCAATATTCAAAACTGAACCCTGACATTAATAGAAGAAGAGAGTGCCTGGTTGCATGCGGCTTTACCTTTAGTAGAACAAGACAGCTGCAGGTCACTCATAGGCAGCAGGATACACATTTGATTTGAGTCATTTGTGACCAAAAGAAAATTTGCTGCCAAGGACAGATGCAGATGGCAAAAAGGAAAATCTTAACTGACCCCCATTAAACAATCACAATGATTATGCTTGCCCTGCTGGCAAAATATCATTTAATAATAATTTAACTCTATAATATTATAAAGTATTTAAAACCATTATAGGCATCTAGTGATTCTAGTCTATATATTCTATTAGATGTCACAGCTGAAGCTGGGCAGTGTGAGTGTAGCCTGTAGGCTTAGGCTTAGTCATCTCAGCCCTGTTTTTTTCATCATTCAGTTTGAATGATGGCAGCCAGGAGCCATGGCCTAGCATGGGAAATAGATTCTGATTCTGAATTCTAGATCTAGTCTAGAGTTATACTTATAGATTCTAAATAGTAGAATATATTATAATATATATATATATTTTATTTTATAATATTATATACTCTTTATTGACTTTATCAAATATCATAGTGATAGAGACTCTATATTAATAATAAAGATTTTTATAATATTTATATTTTATTAAATATTATATATAATATATATATAGAATATACTATATAATATAGATCTAGATCTATAAATAATTTTATAGTAAATTTTAGTAAAATACTAAAATAGAATAATCTAGATTCTAGATCTATAATTCTATATTATAAGAATAATAATATTAATATTACTAGGTCTAAGAGACTAAATGTGGCTCAACAAAAATGGCTGAGACGGATTCTGAGAGTCAGTTACACAGATCGGGTCTCAAACAAGGAAATCCTATGCCGAACTGGGAGTCGAACACTCAGTGAGGTTGTGACAGAACGTCGCATGAGGTTTGCGGGACATGTTCTACGACAAAATGAACTACACATACCAAGAATTGCGATGACATGGAGGCCAATACGAGGAAAACGTAAACAGGGACGTCCTCGTATAACTTGGCGTCATACCTTCATGGAGGACCTCAAAACAATGGACACCAGATGGGAGGAGGCTTCAGACATTGCCAATGACAGATCATTATGGAGACAGCTTGCCGCCCAATGCGCCGAACGGCGCGGGAGGACCTAAGTCTAAGTAAGTAAGACTAGGTCTAGGTGAGTCGGTCTATAATTAAACTATTTTATTTAGATCTAGACTCTTACTCTAGACTCTATCATCCTATGCTAATTTAATTAATAGATCTAGATCATATATTTGACATGATAATAGATTTCTAGTGTAAATTATACTTAAAAGTTACACAACTTACAGACTTACAGTTACACAAGTGACAAGGCTAAGGGCAAGGTCATGACTAAGATTAAGAATCATCATGAGAATTAGTGAAGTTCAATGAGTTGAAAAAGTTGAATGCAATAACTGTCAGGTCAGTCACTCAGTCATAATTAGTCAGTGTCACTGACTGGGGCAGTGACTGACTCAACTGCTGAGTCCACTGACGGCACTGACTACCGAGTTGTTGAGTGAGTGAGTCTGCGGACGAGACTGAGAGAATAGCAGAGTTCAAAGGGTTTATTCTTACCTTCTTAGATGTAGATCTAGATATCTAGTAGATGTTCATTTATTAGTAGAATATAGATTACATCTACATCCAAATTTATCTCATTTTTATGCAATTTATGGATACTTTTTATAAATTTTATTAACACACAATTCGTAGAGTCCGCCATAACACCAGAAACATCCGGAGTTTTTGTCTAACACCGTTAAAGGGGGAAAATAAAAACCCAGAGTATAAATTTTATTTAATATTTGAACCGAAGAAAGTCAAAGAGAACAACACAGCCTAGCTGGAATCTACTAGGAAAACTAAAAAAAAAAAAGAAAACAAGACAACCCAAAATAGTAATAGAAGAGTGATTGTCTCAACTCAATGTAAATAAGATGTATTATCTAGATTAGATCTAATCTATATTATTTAATTATTCTAGATCTAGATCTACCTCTGTAAGTCTGTACTACTAGATCTAGTGATCTAGATCTAGTACTACTCTTAAATACTCTTATAATCATTAATATCATACTGATACTCATGATCATATTATAATTATTTATATAAAATGGGTGTTTGATTTCCACCACTCACTCTCACCACTACTCCACTACACTAGAGACACTAGAGTCTAGAGTCACTAGACTCAACTACTAGAGACTAGAGCAGTAGAGGTCTACTAGATCTAGATCTATATAGTACTAGTCCTAGTCATGACTAACTAGTCCACTACACACTACGCTAGAATTCTAGATCTAGAAGTGGTCTTTTACTCTTTACTAGTGACTAGTACTAGTACTTAGAGTCTTAGTAGTACTACCTTTCCTTTATCTAGATGATCTAGATCATTTAGAGTTATCCACAACTAGAAATTACATACTTTCATACTACGTCTACGAGTATGTGATACTAGAGACAGTCTAGAGTAGATCTAATTTATTTAATTACAACTCTTAAAGTTTTTTTCTTTGGGTGGGGAAAAGGAAATGGGTGGGCTGGTAGGCATTATAATCTCATTATCTATTATCATCATTATGATCTTTAGTCTTTACCTGCTTTTTTAGCCTTCTCTGGTCATGTTGTATGTATGTCCAGAGTTTAAACTTTGTCCACCATCATCACATGCCATCCGCAGGAGGTTTGGGGTAAGGACAAGGTTGCAATAATTTTCCTTTCTTAAAAACTAATAAAAACAAAAAGCAAACAAATAATCAGTAAATAGTCTAGTCAGGTACATTGTGTCTACCACCACCACTGTCTAATACTAATAACTAATATATTATATATATATATTCAAATGCAAGGTGTATGTATGGCTATGGGCATGGGTGAATCAAAAAAAAAATCAAAACCATTTGACCAATCTTGGTAAAAGTTAGAATAAATTTTCCTTAGATCATGGCAGAGACTGCAGCTTTTGTTTAATGTCCCTCTTATAACCCTAAAAAAATTCAAAATTTTATCTCTATTAAAGAATGAAACCATAGACTTAAATAAATATATAGACTGGCCAATAAGAGAGTTTTATTTTTAGAAAGCGAAAATTTCAAATGGTGAATCGCAATTGTGTGTACTTTATTTTATGTCTAAAAATTTTGTTTAATCTCTAAGACTGAAGATCATGCAATTTTTTTAATTTTTCATAATTCGGAAATCTGAATACAATAGATATCTATCTATCTGATCTATCTATACAATAGATAGATAGATATATCTACATGTTTTCAAGTTACATGAAGTTACTGCCTTTTTCCAGTCTATATTTATTTATGTAGACCTATGAATGAAACATTTCAACAAATTGGGTAAACCCATTTTCACACTCTACTTTTATTTTCATAGCTAAATAAAATGTGAAGGGAACTTTGTTTGACATAGATCTAAATCCAATCCAATACATCAGTAGTACCCAAACTTAAGAAGCATGTTGCAGGTAATAGGCCCTATTTGGCTAGTTATACATACACATGTATGTATTTTAAAAAGTAAAACTTTTGAAAGTTACTGTGCTTTTAATGTTAGCACAAAATAACAATCAAATATATTCTTTAATTTGACTAAATTTAAAGGAACACCATTAGTAAAATCACTCAATATTTAGAGACACTTTAGGACAGAAGACTAAAAGGAAGCAGTAGCCTATTACATAACACTGAACTATAACTGACTAATTTAAAAATGAAAGTTAATAAAAAAAAAACAACTCAGAAAGACACACAAACATTAAGGCTTTTTTGTTATTCCATATGGTAGGATAAATTCTTACAAGTGCTTCTTTTTCCCTAGTGTTATTAAAGCATAGAAAGGGCTGCCTGAATCAGGAAAATAATCAGTGACTTAGTTGAAGTCTCTAATTAATAATCATTACTAGATTAATATATGCAATAGGACTAAAGTTAAGGAATCTTCTTTTTTGAAAGAAGGTCTGTAATTTATAATATAAAGTAAAAAATAAATTAGCTTATCTACCAGATGTTAATATTCCCCCCCCCTTTTTTTTTTTTTTTTTTTTCATTCTATACAATATTCATTGTTTTTTGTAATCATCTTTTTTATTAATACAGTCTCGGGCAACTGAAAATGAGTGCTCAGAGTTTCATTGATACACTTAAGCGCATTGGTTATCCCAAAGCAGCTGCATTAGACCCTAACTCATTTGAGTGGGCTTTTGAAAATGAAACTACTTTGCCTTTCCTAAAGTGGATCTGTGATAACATAAGTGAGGAAAATGTGTTATCATCTGAAGAGCTGAAAGAGTAAGTATCTTATATAGAGGTCTATATTTATTCAAGATATTAACATTTCGATATAAGTAATGTCAACTTATAAATCATGTGTGTGTGAAAAGTTTAGAGCTCGCTTCTAATGGCTGATATTTTCAGTTATGAAGTTATTCAAAATAATGGCATCACATTGAAAGGTGCTGAGCTAGAAGAAGCACTGAACTTGCTGGTTGTAGAAGATGAAGAAAACAGTGTCAAAACAGTGGAGTAAGTCATTCATAGTGCTATTGATATATATATTAATTATTTGTTTAAACATTTCCAAGACTAAGTGAAAGCAAAGCATTTAAAAAAAAAACACTACAACATGCATTCAATATAGAAGAGTTATATATTGATACTTTTATTACTGTTTGTAATCATTCCTCAGTTTTGAGCCTAATTAACTGTGGGTCCTGGGTTCGAATCCTGGTGAAGACTGGGATTTTTAATTTCAGGATCTTTGGGCACCTCTGAGTCCACCCAGCTCTAATGGGTACCTAACATTAGTTGGGGAAAAGTAAAGGTGGTTGGTTGTTGCACTGGCCACATGACACTATCATTAACCGTAGGCCACAGAAACAGTTGACCTTTACATTTTCTGCCCTATAGATCATAAGATCTGAAAGGGAACTCTCTCTCTCTTACTTACTTTTATATTATAATATATATATATATATATAAATATATATATATAATTGGTACAATCTATTTGGAGGGTAGTGTTGCCTCTCAAATTGAATGATACATGTGAGTTCTGAAGTGCCATACTTATATACACAGAAGAAGCACAATGTAGAATATATATTTTCCTTAAGTTTAATTCCTTCAAACTCAATTCAATAAAACAATTAATCTATTTACGAAAAAATTCAATTATCATTGATCACCAAATAGTAACTTGACACATATATATTATTTTTGTTAAATTAAAATAAAGCACAGTGAAGATACAATAAACAGCTATTCATCTCACTTCCATGGCTTGCTCACTGAGGCTGCTTAATGTACTCAATGGATTTCTCTGTAAACCACCACAAATTGCTCAAGTTAAATGTTAAAAACAATTCAGATTATGATACTGGGTTCATCATGAGAATTAATTGCAAAAGAAATGAAATAAGAGATGTGTTTATATAAATATATTCAAACATATTCTAAAATATTTTTTTTATCTATAGTTTCTATCACGACAGTCACTTAACTATTTTAACTAAATTCATTGTTCTAATGAGCTTAATTTACAAATTAAAATAAATTTGTCTTGAACAAATTCATGAAAAACAAAGATATTAAACATTTTTTTTATGCAACTTATATGTACCTTCTTCTTGTTAGGATCTTTCATATGAATGTCAATTCATTTCATTGTTAAATAAATTTGTAGAGAAGGCATGTCTTACACCAGCATATTCTAAATTTAGTTTTATTTATTAGCATTAGAATTATGAAAGATCTTAAAGACTATGAAACCTTATTGCACACATCTGCTTACATTTTGTTCATATATTCAGTTACTTTAAAAAAAACAATTATGTTAAATGCTGGTAAAATGTAATAATTAATACAATAATTAAAAAAGCAGTGTTGTTATTACATCATAATTGATAATATAACACACACATACTTTATTTCTCCTCAGAGAGGATGAAGAGCATGTAAAGAGCTCTCTTCTAAAAGCCAAGGCTCAGAAAGAAATATTAAAAGCAAGATGTAACAAGCTGAAGTATGTTCCTATAATTTTACAAATAAATAATCATATAAATCTCAAAAATGTATATTGTATAATTATTTGCGTTCAAAACTTTTTATGTGCTTCAGAAAGTTACTTTTTTTTTTTGCAACCTTCTGTCTTCTTCATTGTTGTTTTCATAATTTTTAGTTTGGCACCAATGACATTTGTTTGGCCATTCTGAGTAAACTCGATGATGCTGTCATCATACCCATGTCTAAGTGCCTGATTACTGTAGCTTCTGTAACATTACTTGTCTATCAGAAACATGCACATTTTAGACATAGAGTTCCCCTGAATCATAATATCTAAGGCATATGATCTTCCAACTTTAGATAAAATAAAACATATTTTTATGCTAAGGACAGAACTTGGATTTGAATGCTACATTTATTGATTTTTATCACTAAGGCTTTTGATACAGTTAGCTGTAATGGTTTGTTGAACATCAGGTTTGCTCATTATTTTCTCAATTACAAAAGGGCCAAAAGGCTTAAATTAGACTTATCAGAGACCTATGTATAAAGAACAGTGTGAAAAATGGATGTTTACTGGTCTTCCCCCCCCCCCCCCCCCACACACACTTTGTTATTTTCTGTTAAATTCTCAGGCTTTATGCTTAAACAAATATAGTAGATATATCTGTTAGGCATCAATCTGTGAATATGCTAGGCATCAGTCTGTGAATATGCTCCAGTTGATCACAGGCACTCCTATTTCATATTAAAATTAAGGGTTCTCAATAAAAAAAAGAGTTCTCTATATTGTCAATTTTGGTTTGCTTTACTGGTCTGCAAATAATAGTATGGATGGTTGTGTGCAATGCACTGGACGTCTATATGGCATTGTGTTTGAACCATGCCTTGCTGTCCTGCTGAAGGAACAACCCAAACATGTAGCTCCATTTTTAAGTGAATGGATTTGCGGAGCTACACTTTTTTTGGTCATATTATTAGAGAAAAAAATAGTCATAGATCATATATCAATATTCTTAGCCCCACTTCTTCAACTAGCCAGCTTTTTGCTGCTAACTGTCTGGGTAATGATAGCATCATTTTTGTTGCTCTACAAATGAGAGTTTGACAACATCTCTGTCTCCTGAGAAACAAAAAAGCATGTCTATGAGGCACTATTTCTGTTTAGCTCTGAGATCTTAAACATAGTGTTTGCATTACTTAATGATTGAATGGGTGTTGATGAACACTTATATGGACAATGGTTATGCTTGTCCTGGATGTGCCATAATATGTAGGTCACAGCTGGGGCTGCGTAGCTATGGGAAATACTGCATTCCTCATTAATCTTCTGACTCGAAGACAGGCCTTATTATTATTATTATTATTATTATTATATGGACAGCATAGAGGCAATTTTTTTTTATTACAGCTGCTTTAGGTGCAGCATTTATTTCTTCTTTCATTTTTTGTAACGAGTCTTAAGGATAATAGAAGTATTTTCCTGAAGCATTTTAAAGACCAGTTCATATGTTACTTTGTTCTTACTGAGTGTAGAAAACAAATGGCAGCTGGAGAACTTCTACATAATCTATGGCAATTACCTTTGAGACTCCAGAAATGCACAGATGAAGAAAGGAGAAATTAAAATTAACCCTTAGAAGACAACAACTTCATTTGCAAAATAATAAAATATGAAGTCACAGCTGGGTTTTTTTTTTTTTTTTTTGTTATCAGGCAAACATTTAAAATATAATATAAATAATGAAATTTCCAGGTTAATGCTGATAACTTATAATAACTTAATTGGTTAACATTTTTTTAGTCTACACCAGATGGCTCTTTCTAATAAAGTTTCCAAAATGGAAGTAGAAGAAGGACACTTGCTGAAATCTTTCCATCAGCTCAAGGACAAATGTAGCTCTCAGAACCTAAAGGTAAAGTAATATTTAATTATTTGGATTTCTTGTTTCAATTCTGTACACTTATTTAAAAAATTATATTTTTCCAATTAGTCTCATTCTGCCTGTCTAGAGGTAAGAAAATTATACATTGGTAATGTCAGAATAGCTGTAAATTTGGTGAGAGCTAAATGGTAATGTATTTAAAAAAAATAAACTACCGTACAGGATAAGTCCCATTAAATACAGACTCTAACACATAATGAAACTTAGCTATCTTACTAATTAAATGTTTTGTAAAATTCTCAGCTCTAGGAAATACACACATCCTGCTTGATTTATATGACACCTAGAAATCCTAAATTTAAATGAAAAATTGATTAAAAAAATATTAAAGAGCTCAAAATCAAACAGAGCATTCAGATCAGTTGGCATGCCAGTTAAGTAAAAATAAATGTATCAGTAAGGAATCTTAAAGGGGAAACTCCGATGGTTTTGACAATTTTTGATATAATATGTGTTTTGATTTACAGATAATGAATATATTATTCTTTTTTTTTAATTTACAAGAATAACTTAGTAATTGATGTTTTTCTGACATAATTTTTCTGCGCATCCAAAGCGGTCAGATTTTCACGGAATTTCTATGTAACGTCACGAACAGATACACAAATCCTATTCTACTCCGAGTACCTACTGAATAACGGAAAAGCAAACAGTAAAGTTTACATTCTCGTAAAAGAAATATATCTTTGTCTATGCAGTTAGATCTAGATATTGTAAGCAAAGAAAAAAAAAGCCTGTTGAAAGTAGATTTACATGCTTGACTAACCACAGCAGTGTATATTTTCTCGCCTGACCACTCAACACACAACAAACACTATTGCTTGGTTGTCTTGTCATGACCGACTACGTGTAGTCTAGATTAGCCTTACACTGACCAGTTTGTTGGAATCAGTCAGACACACGATATATTTACTTCTTGGGGTAGGGCGAGGCTTAAATAAAAATCTTATTCTTTTTCTCGAGTTGGTTATCCTAATGCTTTTACATCTCTCTCTCTATATATAAACTATAGCATAACTCTTGACTATGTCGTCACTAAGCCTAAGAGCCTGACAATTACTGTAAGAAAGAAACTATATGATTGGTTAAATCTAGTTTCCCTTTCAGTATTGTTGAGGGAAGTGACGTATGCCTAAGATAAAAACAAAATCTCAAAGAACCCCGTTTTTTAGGAGATGTCAGAATTTACTGACTAATTTATTAAATATAAATGTTTCTAAGCATTTAAATAAAAAATGGTAAAATGTTTACTACAACTTTTTACGTGGAATTTAAATATGTCAATAACTCAAATTTGAAAAAAAAACATGGGGTTCCCTTTAAGTAAATATCAGCCTCATTAAACCAGGGTGGAGTATCTGCACTTAAACTAAAGGAACTAAAAAGAAAAAAAAATCTCCAGGAAATTCAATTTCACTCAGTAGCTTCATCTGTAAAATTCTAGAACACATTATATATAGGCACATCAGAAAACCCCTAGTGAAACCTAAATTCTAAGCCCTACATCAAAATGTCTTAGGGAATTTGCATCTTATAAGGGTTAATAAATGGGTTACAAAGGATTTTTCTAAAAATATTAAAAAAAAAAAAAAAAAGACCATTACTAAAATGTCCTGAAAATTCCTGCTAACATGGAGTCAAAAACAAAAACTGAAATGTAAAATTCTTGGCTTATTCACAGTAAATCAGTTACTCAGACTAAACATTCACATGTAATCCTTATGTTGATGAATAAACATACCCTAATTTTTTAAAAATGCATTTCATTTTTTAATTTATAAAAAAAAATGCATGTTTCCTACAGAATTCATTTATCTTTATTAAGTTATTTTCTCTGACTTCTGAGACTGAGAATCAGATAATTCATATGAAGATTGTGTAAAAACTTGATTCTAGATTGATGAAGCTGTAGACAAGTTAATGGCAAGTATCTGCTCACTCTCAGACCTTTATAAACAGTCAACTGAGTTCACAAAGAAAGGAGAAGATCAACCAGCTGATGAAACTGTTTTTCTTTCACAAATGGATCTGAAAGGTTTTCATGAAGTGGAGAGAAAATATTCTCAAGAACTGACAAAGTTAACCAAGAAGCTGTTTTTTGAGGTAATGTTTAAGCATTATAGTTTACTATTTCTGCCTACAAAAAGAATTTTAAAAAAATCATGTTAAGAGTATGTAAGATTTTACTCTGTAAATGTTGTAGATCATAATTGTGTTAATGTCTCATTGTTTTCAGGGTGTGGCAGACATGACAGGTGAAAGAGATGCATCACAATATGGATTGTTAGATGCTAGCTTTCCAGAGCAGGCCAATGTTTCCATGGAAGAAAAGGAATCTTTCATTGAGAACTGCCAGGAGTTTGCACGTTTGCAGAAAATGTAATCATTAAGTTACTGTGTTTCCAGCTTGTTTACAATATTAAACATTAATTTAAATTGATGGCATTGTTAATGATTAGCACTACAACTTAATTTTTAATCTGCATCTAGTTTTCCAAAGAGTGAATGTGATCGCATCAATGCACTGATCAATGCCAGAAAAGCTCTTAGTGCTGTGAATGAAGCAAGGTCTATACTACATCAGATAAAGTCTGGACAATTCCCAACGTCACCAGCTGAAATTAGGTAGGCCTTCTTAAAATTATTATTTTTTTTACTACTTTCCTTTACGATCCATTTGTGAAAGAAAAACAGTTTCATCAGCTGTTTGGTCTTTGTTAACTATGTTGACCGTTTTTTACTACTCAGTTTAAACAGTGTCACAATTAAAATATCCCTTTTATTTAGTTATTTACTTGAGGAGGTGAGGAGTTGTATAAATTTAACATTGCTAGGTTATTAACCAATAACTACTACATTGTTTGAATCTCATACAAATTGGGATGTGCTGAAACCTTAAACAAAAAGTAAAGTTATAAATTGTTATAAAAAAATTTGGGAGGTAAGCCATTGGGTAAAAGTTAGATCAGAATTTTTAAACAATATAACATTGAGGAAATAATCATATCACTGGTTGTGTTTATCTTCCATCATGTTTAAAGTTTCACTATTGGAATTATATCTTTGCAGTCGACTCCAACACAACACAGAACAAAACATAGAAAATGTCAAAGCAGAGGCTGTACCATACACAACATCCTTATCCAACCTGTTGAGAGAGTTAGGAGGTTTACAAGGCACTGAAATACTAACAGGAGATTATAACTTGAAGCTCAAACGCCAAGATTACTTTAATAAAAATCAAGATAAAGTATGTTTTTTTTTAATTATTTTTTTTAACAAAATCATCAAGAAACACATGACGTTTTATTTTTTAGAGCAAGACATTTATTGAATGTTTTTACTTTTGAAAGATAAATAAGTCCTAACAAAAAAAAATATTAAATTTAAATACATTTAAAAACTGATGAAGTCAGGTGATAATACAACTGAAAGATGACTTTTTTTTTTTACAGTGTAAATGTTTCTCCTCTACATTTTCAGTTTGATTATTGATTTATTTCTTGAGTTATTGAACATCTTATATTTCTTAGGTTACTCTGCATTCTCTGTTTATTTCTTAGGTTATTGAACATCTTCTAGCTCAGAGAGGTAGAAATGAATTCCTTGCTATGATGTATGAAGTGGAGACAAGATGTCACAATGAAACATATGCCCTTTTAGTGGCTTCACGAGAAATGCTTGAGAAGAACTTGCAGGAATGGAAACAGCGCATGGTAATTTTGTAACATTTTAAAATTAGATGCATAAAACTTGATTGATTGTTTTCTTAGAAACAAGTTTTTGTGTAGTTAGGTTTTAGTCATGCTTGATGCAGTTGGTGTGTAATTTGGAATTTCTTTTTTATTCAATACCTGGCATTGTATGGAAGATAAAAATGCTAAGAGCAAAACTGATTGAAAACATTGACTCTTTTGTTATTTTGTAATGAGGTTTGAGTTCTTTTATTTTTTTTTATGCTGCTCTCATTATGTCAACTCTTAAGTACTTGGATGGCAATTGTTCCTCTGCTTATTTTAAATTGCCCAGTCAAAGCCCCACTCAGTTACAGTTATAGTAAAGCATTTTAAAACCAAAAAATCGATATCATGTTTTGCATGGTCTTAGCCTGAAACTTGTAGCAGCTGTTGGAAATAGCAATCACACCAATCTCTTTGTTCTTCTCAAAATCAGTATAACAACTACTTAAAGTTTACCAAATGAGTGCTTTTTTGTTTACAAAATCAACTTGACCAAGGCCCATATTTTTATACTAGTTTCAGCACCTTGTTTATGAAAAAAAAATATTACTAGCTAATTCAAATCCAAGGCTTTTGACAAAGTTCACCACCATAGTTTGCTTGAAAAATATTTTCACATTGATGGTCCATTGCATCATCAACATTTTTGAAGTAATGTCTGTATTATATAAGATAAAGATATTGTTGCAAATTCGCTGAACTCTCTACCTGTCCCCTTGTTTATGGAATACTACATTATAATATCCTTTAGGTATTAAAGAAATGTGCATCAATACAAAGATTTCAATATTGTCACAATTTAAATCTTACTCCAGTTGTCTGAAACATTAATTGATTGCAAATGATTTTGTTTACATTTTCTGGGCAGTATTGTTTTGTTTATTTTATAATTATTTTGAAAATATCTTTAACTTATATTTTATTATTTTATTAAAATAACTAATCTAACAGAATGACTTAGAAGATCCTGACTTGAATGCTTCTAAATTTAAACGCAGTGTTGTTGATGCCAGGGACAGTTCTTCTGTGAGGCTATATCACCTACTTAGTAAGACAATAGAGCCTTCACCTTCTAATTATGAACATTTTGTAAATAAACATGTTTTCACTTTACAAATAAAGATAGTGGATATTTTCCCAAAGCAAGTTTTTTTTTCTTCCAGGTGACACAGAGGAAGGAGACAAAATACTTTACTTACCAAAACAAAAAGTTTTGGATGCTGCAGTTGACTTACAAGAACAATTGAATAATGCTGAAGCAGTAAGTCAAGCTGTAGATGAAAAGTATCTTAGCAAAATTGTTCAACTGTGAGTAACTACTTAAATTTATTCTAGCAATGTAGTTGAGCTAATCATAAAAGTCTATTTTGCTTTATAATGAGGTTTAAAATTTTTAGCAATGCCTTTAATTAGCTTTAAAATTATTTTAAAGTGAACAGTCAATAAAAAACTGTGAAACAAGATTGTATGCTGGATCCAGCACCTCAAGTGGAATGCCTTACTTGTCTCCTGTTGAAGTCCAATCAACCATGGCAGCTCTAATAGCTAAGTTTAGCACCCTGGTCGCAGAAATAGACAAAGTTATCGAAGATGTCACAGCTAAAAAAAATGTAAATATTTTTAAAAAAATCTTTTTAAAGCTTTAGCTCTTAATTTT
>JADKLZ010000130.1:29320154-29345223 GCA_021533235.1 Biomphalaria straminea | reverse complement strand
TGTTCCCACTTGAGTGCGATGTGGATACTAAAGAGTTAGTAGGCTGAACACGAGCAATGAAACAATAAATAAATAAAAGTTTCTCTAGATAAAGTAGTCAGAAATTATAGAGTTAAATTTATTGAAGCAACAAATGAATTCTTTTCCTACTCAATAACTGACTTCTAGATCCTTTTAATCTCCTCTTTTGAACCTATATTTATCTCCAAAAGGTACTTTAAATCTAAACTACTTGGCCCACTGCTACATATTATTGATCAGAAATTTGTGAGCCAATTTGGTATGATGCTAAATGGTGACATCTTAAGGAATTTCAACTGCAATTAAAAGCTCAGCATTCCTCTTTGCTATCTGAGCAGATAGTCTACCCTTACTCTTTATTTAAATAAAAAGCCACAAGGAAGAAAGTACAATTTATCTTTTATCATTATACTAGACAGATATTACCAGCTGCCCGCGGGTCTTAACTTGCGTATTGCTGATGTAGTCAGTGATATAGTGCATTAGAAACAATTAAAGAAAATAATAATGTTATAAGTAAAGCGAATGTGTGAATTCAGGTTAAGAAAATTATTAATGGAGCTAAAAATAGCTAATTGACCTTAATTTACGTGATATTAGGATAATAGTTGCAATCATTTAAAAATGCTTTAGAAAACAAATTTCAATGTTAATTTGATTAAAATATGAAATGAATGGACTATAATTAGTATGTTCATGTGTTAAAGCTTAAAACTATCTTTGCGAAGAGAAGTCATATCATCTTAGAGTTGACATACAGTTTTAGACCTAGACCTAGATCTAGGCCTAGGAATAGTGAATAGAGAGATGTGTTGTAACCTTTCGCTAATGTCTAATGAAAGTATGTTCAACAGGATATTTATATTCGCTGATACAAAGAATGAATTTATGTAAAAATCCTTTTGAAACACAAATTCGAAGCTTAATTTTGTTAAATAATAAATACATTAGACTATATCTTACATTTTCATGCGTCAAAGTAAAAATCTATAAATGCAAAGTGTATTTCTTAAAATTAGATCTAGATCTAAATCCTTTCGATTTTTTTCTCATGTCAACACATTGTAAACAAAGCCTAGATCCATAAAATAATAGAGCTGTAATAGAGTTGGTCAACTTTATTTTTTTTGAGGGTCTTAAGTTTGTTTTAGGGCTACAATACATACACTACGGTCTAAGTTGGCACCCAAGGAACGTTTCTGGCAAGTTTAATCAAGATTGGTCAAGCGGTTTTGATTTCTATTCGATACATACATACATACATACGCTAAACATTCAACTTTATATGTTTTATATGTTTTAGTTTTTGCTGACTAAATTGGATGATTCATTGCTTAACTAAAAGGTCTAAATTGTTCCTCAATATCACTTTGAGTTATATATGTAGTTTTATAGTTCTCTCATTCCTCCTCCCCCTTTCAAGTCTGAAGCTCAATTACTATATTTATGTCACAGGTTTTAAAAAGTAACACCCACCAGCGCAAAGAAAGAGAGTTGTTTACATTGTTTCATAACAATCCAAAGGGCCTTCAGGATCTGATGTCTGCACTTGGTGACAGAATAGAAGGCTCCAGACACTGACTTTCTCTTGGTTGATTATTTAATAGATGTATATTCAATACATTTTATAATATTTTAAATCTGGTTGTTTTTCTTCTTTTTTTGACATTTGATACATTGATTGAAAAAACAAGTATTGGTTCAATAGGCTATAAGCTATTTATTTACAATTGTTAATATCTATTCCCACAATAATTTATTGCACATCTTGTGAACATGCATATATACAAATAGACAAAAATGTTACATTTGAATAGAGCCTCCAGAGCTAGGAGGACCAAATGTTAAAGCAAATTAAAATGTGCTCCTACTTTCTGAACAATCATGTCAAAGTACAACATTGAATCTAAATATGACTAAATTCAAATTATCGAAATGAATCAATGAGATGTTAAAATGATTGGTTTACACTTTCTGCATTTAAATTGTTGAAATAAATGTATATACACTTACAGCTTTAAGTTTTTTTTTATTCTATTTCAATCATCATATTCCTTAAGAGAATAAATAATACTAGTTGAAGTTCATGACTTCTAAAAAATATAAATGGATATTATGATCATTTTTTTATCTTTTTCAAAATTAGAACACTTAGTTGAACAAGTTATATTTTTAAAAAAATAGGATGGAGATGTACCTACATTATTAAACAGTACTTTTAGTTGACTCTATTATACCAGTTTCATTTTATATACACATTAAGCATTTCATATCAGCCACATAGTTACTAGTTATATAGGATAAAACTATGTAGTTGTATATTGTCTTTTTTTTTAAGTAGTGTCTAAATGATAAGGTCATATGTTATTGGTTAGTGAAGTGACAGTTCCTACAACAAAACAAATGTTTGTAACCAGACAAGTTCTTGGTTTAATATAGCTGACTCTTATGGAGCATAAAATCTGTGTTCATTGCAAGAACAGCCCGAGTTATGTCACTACTCATCTGGAGGTTAATATATTATGTAGCAGTTCATTCATATAAGGCTTAGAGAACAGAAATAACAATTTGATTAGAAATGGAATATTAATTTCCATTCTATAGAAAGTTGTATTAAAATAATTAACACTAGTTCAACATCTCTTACAGCTAATGCACATTTCAAATTACTACCCATTCATAAGTAAACTATACTGGCAATTCAAGAAAGGCTTCATCACTAATTAACAAAAATGGTAAGAGCATTTAATTTGGAAGGTCTTAAAAAATGCAAGCCATATTGATTTTTAATATATATTTACTAGCTAAGTAACTTAGAGAATTTTTAGTAGCAGGTGAAGAATGTTTTTTTTTTGTATATCTTGTATTGCAGTTATACTTTATGTCAAAGAGAAAAAAATTAAAATAAATTATCATTTAAGGGTCTATATATTAGTGAAAATCTAGCATACATAACCCTGCTAGCTCTTTAAAACTACTGAAGAAGATTGTCAATTGAAAGATCTGATATTTCTCAAGTGCAAGAAATTTTAAGTTATGATTGACCTTATTTAAAGATATGCCCTGACAACGTAAACAAAGGGTCAAACGCTCATTATAGTTAACTACTTACTACAATGTACTGAAGCCAGAGTATGAGTTCAATATATTCTATTAGTCAGCAAATTATGGGTCAGAAAGTTTTTATGACTTTAGAAAACATGAAAGTATATCCTAGCTAACATGCTGAAACAGAATGCCTTCACCAAACTTTGTTTTTGTTTTGAATAAAACATTTTTTATTGGCATTTAGTAATTCACTTTTTTAATAAAAACAAATGCACAATATATTAACATTAAATTTTTCTCTTTAATATACTAAGTTTTAGTATTGTATATGGGGAATGGAGATTTTGAATTTAAAAAAATTGGAATGGTATACGGAATTAAACAAAATTAGAAATGTCTTTGCTACAAAGTAGAAAAAAACAACTTTTAAGTAAAATTGTTAAGAGTAGATGATATTAAGTACAAATTAACTTTCAATAGGTTTATAAATAAATGGAATACAATACATATGGTCCCCCCAATTTTAAAAAAAAAAGTGAACATTTTTGAACAATGAGAGTTGTTTTTGTTTTTTTGCATTTCTTTGTTATACTTTGTTATGCTAACATTCAAAGATTACAGTCAATGTTATCACAGAATGTTTATTATCAGCAAACAAGTAAGTCACAGTCTGAATTCACAATCTAGAACTAACAAATCCAGCAAACAAATGACATTTTGTAACATTAGAGAAAAAAAAATTCTGAATGGTCAATGAAAGTGATATATTATTAATGATCATAGAACAAAAGAAACATTTCAATCAAATAAAATGCTTTGTTGTACTGTTTATTTCTAAACAGATTCAGTACAAAGTAGGACAGTTGGCAAATGACTGAGTTTCAATGTACATTCATGACACATAAAATAAGAACGAATAAAACCTTACAATGAAAACGCATTCCAAATCTCCATACTTTCTCAAGTACAAGATTAACTGTTTCATTTGAACAAGAAAAGAAAAATTAATCTTCTTCAAGGTAACATACATCAAAACTTGGCTAATTGTGAACAAATTTGGTCACGGGAAGAGCAATTCAATAAATATAACAAATAGATGGATCTAAGGGTGACAAGTTCAATTGTACTAGCTAACCAGTTTAAAGAGAAATGACATCAGTTGTAAAAATACAGAGCACATGATAAATTGTACTGAATTGAAAAAAAATAAAAAAATTAGAACCCTAAATAAGGCTATGATCTACATAGTATAATTAATAATTTACTCTCTAACTACAGAACAAGTAGGTCCTATTTTAAAACATAAAAGCAATATTTGCATACATTTTGCATATCAACTGTACAAATCCAACAGGTGGAAATCAGTACAATGCCTTGCAACCTTCCTCTTCAAATTTGGCCCAGGCATCATTGAGTTCCATAAAGATAAGCTTAGCTAGGGGCTGGTTTGGATCATCTGTCAACTGAAATATCAATGACACAGAATTAAGGTATTGTTTTCTACAAACAGATGTAAAATTAATTACTTAGAATTTAATTTGGTATTTTGACTCCTTTCTGAATAAGCTTAATCATATTTCTAGAGAAAAAGACTAAAGGGATGGTGTTATTGTGTAGCCAAAAACAAATTTGTTTGAGAATCTTTCTTTATAATGTTTCAAAATGTAGTGACTGTTCAAAGCTGATTAAGTAATAGAATGTAAATACCTTGTCAGGGTGAACAGACAAGACAGCTTTTCTATAGACTTTCTTCACTTGATCTGGGGTGACCAGCTGGTGCATTCCTATTGGTTGCCATCTGGCTTCACCATCCCATAAGACTGAGCCAAGTGAACATAGAAGAGCTCGAATATTTTTTTCTTTGCCTTTGGTCCACTCCATGACCTGACACAATCAAAGTTTTATGTTTAAGCAATACTAAAGAATTATATCATCAATTAGCTCAACAGATAAACATAACATTTAAACAAGAAAAACATAAAAAAAAAATACTTTAAAAAAAAAACAAAGCATATATTAAGTGTAACTGTATAAAGTAGTTTAGATCTGTATGTAAGATTGACCTAGACATATAAATCTGTGCAATAGAAATATTTTTACCAATTGTTTTTGTTTTTCTTTTAGCTTTCTCAATGGGCTATGATCCTATCACTTGTCTGAACCATTTGTGAAAGAGGGAGGGAAGAAGGGGGTATCTTGGTGAATGTTTACATAATGTTTTAATTTTCACTTAGGGCTCAAGATTCTTAAGGTAACTAATTCACTTATACCACCATGTTAAGTATGATTGTTCAAGATACCAAACAAAATTATTAATTAAAAAAAAAAAAGTAAAGTTCCCCTTTCAGACCTTGTGGTCTATAGGGCAGATGATGTAAAGGTCATCTGATTCTGTGGCCCACGGTTAACGAGGGTGTCATGTGGCCAGCACAACGACCAACCGCCTTTACTTTTCCCCAACTAATGTCAGGTACCCATTAGAGCTGGGTGGACTCAAAGGCGCCCGAAAATCCCGAAATAAAAATCCCAGCCTTCACCAGGATTTGAACCCGGGACCTCCAGTACAGAAGCCAAACGCTTTACCGCTCAGACACCGCGCCCTCATAAAAAATTATTAATTACCAATAGTTAATTAACTAATTGGTTAATTTTTTTTTTATTGATTCTTGTGTTGTCAGGTAAAGGAAATAATTGTGCTAAATGTTCAGCTTAATCAGAGATTTGTGTGGGAGAAATGTGTACAAACTTTTGATCATACAGACACAGTGAGTTGGTATAAGCTTTGCACACAAAAAATTCTGTACTTTCAACAAATGGAAATAAGGTGTTTTACTTTTAGTTTTATAGGATCCATTTCTTCTGCCATCTGTTTTTTCTTCATGTCACCAAGTGTCTTTGGTTCATCCTTGCGGCTACTAAACTGATGTTCTCCTAGTAAATCATTGAAAGTGTCCGCAGTAACCTTTGGCTTGGGACCTTCAAAGAGAAACAATGTAAAAAGTAATTTAACAATTATTACAATTCATTACAGCATTTTCAGTGCCTGATTAGAATAATCATGAAAATAAAACCAAACCTTTAATGCCAAATTATACCAGTTCAGTAACAAGTTACAAATAAAATGTTATCAAATGAAAATATATAAATATATACCAAAGTTCTTGCGTGTGCTCCTGTCTTCTCTATCACCAATGACACTGCTTGAGTAGTTTGGTTTAGAAAATGCTTGTGGCTGCTGAGGTCTGAGTTGAGGTGACTGTTGTTGCTGGGGCCTTGGTGGTTGAGCTGCTGGGCTTTGAAAAGCAGGTCTGGGCTGAAGCCCTGCTAAACATGCCACGGAAAAAAAAGTTTGTAAATGTATTTTTATAGACATGTAATTGCGATGTAAAAATGATATGGAAGTCAGAAATGCCAAGTTAGAATAAAGTATGTCAACTCAGAATGTTAATAAAGAATTAACAATATATATATGATCTACTTGATGTAACTTTTGTTATCAAAAGAGTTACTTGATGTTAGACAAATCAGTGACTGAAAGAAGATATTTCTTTCCAAAACAATAATTTGTACTTTCTTAATAATTTTACTAGATAATAAAACTAATACCTAAACACGTGTAGGTTACTGAAACTTATTAATCAGTTTTAAAAATGTTTTTTACAAACTGTAAAGTATTTAAAATGAGATCACAGGTTATCAGTGTTCATCATTTAAAGAAACACAAACCATATTTGTGAATTATTAAGTTGGGGCTAAATTATGTTTTACAGTACCTAGTTATTGTAAAGCTGACCATGGGTCTTACGAAAGGGCTGAGATCCTAGTCAACAAGTGTACTTGAACAGTAAGTAATAGTAAAGTGTGTAAATGAATTCTGATAGGAAGTGTGTGACTAGTTTTTTTAAAATAGATCTGAGGATACACATAGCTTTTTATCTTCTGAGTATTAAAGTAATATGAGAAAGAGAGAATCTGCAGTGACAGCAGAGTATCTTTCTGTCTGCTAAAGACTGGACTAGGGCTAGGAATGGCTCATCAGTGATCAAGGACAAATAAAATATATATGTAAAAAAAGGCATACACATTTTTATTATAATGGCATTCTTTTCTGTACCTAAAGACAAAATGTATTTAATATCATGATGATACCAAAAGTAGAAAGTGAAAGATGAGGCAATGGTGAATGGATTGTGACTAGTGTTCTGGGCTTGCAAGGACTTACAAATAAGAAACAGAGTGCCTTAGAATTTGACAAAGTGAATGCATTAGCCTAATGTCCAATACCACAGAAATAAGTCAACTCTTTTTTTCTTTTTAAAATTGAGCCTTTAAAAAGAGGTTAGTAGAATTTGAAGACAAATCTCAGTCCATAATATGTCAAGGTATAGAAATACAATTTAGTCTATACTAAACAAAACTACTGTGCTGTTAGTACAAATTCATTACTAACAGATTGAGCTAAACAGCTAACTAAGGTCACCTGCAGACATTCCTGACATCGCTCCCATTGCAGACGGCTGTTGTTTTTGTGAAAATGATGGATTGGATCCTTTAAATGAACTCTTAGAACCTAGATTTCCTATCAACAATTAACAATGGGATATTTCTGAATAAATTTAAAATATAGTAGTTAAGAAAAACTTAAAAAAAAAAAAAATTTATAGTTGTACCTTCAAATTTAAGATTTCAGATCCTATACAAGCAAAATAACAAATAATTTAAAAAAAAAGAGTAAAGTATAAATATATCTAAAAAAAAATGAGTAGATCTACATGTATTTACCTAAGTCAGCAAATGGATCTTGTTTAGGAACTGGTCCCATTCCACTCATTCCCATGCCAGACAATGGTGAATTTCTACCTGTTTGATCTTGCATCATGCTACCAAAGTTCATTGCTGAACCAGTGCTAGCACTTTTGTGCATCCCACTGACACCTGGAGTCAAGTTGTGTGTTGGGGATTTGGAAACACCAGAAAAATTTTTAAGGTCTTTAGCATTCCAGCCAGTCATTAGATCTGGTTCAGGGTCTTTATTAGAGCTACTTTGCGTATCTTCTATAAATGCAAAAAAGTCATCATCAACCTTAGGTTTGCTTTGCTGTGATGGTGCAGGGGTGGCAGCAGGGGCCTGAAAACTGTTTGAAAATTTCTGAAACGGGTCAAACACATCATTGGCTGCTGGTGTATTAGATGTCATAAGGTCAGGTTTAGAAGAAGGAACAGCAGAGAATTGTTGGAAGGGATCAAAGTTATCATTAGAGCTTGACAAGCCCAGCAAGTCTGGCCCAGCTGAACTGGAAGTAGGAACTGAGGTGTGCCCACTTAGCAAGTCCACATTGGAAGGGTCACTGGCAATATTTAAAAGGTCCATCTGATTCCCAATGGTCTGTACCCTCTCCTCAGCTGAGCCCATGTTCAGAAGATCAACAACTTCAGCCTGTTTTGGTGCTGAGTCTTCATTCCTGATTTCATCAGTGAAGAAGTCAACAATGTCTGCCTTAGCTCTTGGTGCTTCGTTGATTGTTTGATAACCAGCTGGTACATCTGAACCTTCTATAGTGCTTCTGGACTGAGAGAAGCTTTTCAAAGTATCATCTTCATCATCTGACTGGTTGTGTAGCAAGCCCAGTTCAGATTCAGTAGGCTGTGCTGGAGGGGCTTCTGTTCCATCATCTTGCCAAGTTAGTGTGCTAAAAAAATTGCTCTTGCCAACAGGACGACCATTAGCTGATACTTTAATGGAATCAACTTTGTTCTCTTGTGGTTTGACCTGCTTAACTGGTGTAGTTGGAGAATCTGATGATTCTAAATCAAAACTAGAAGCTCTACTTATTCTTGTTTTAGCACGATCAGAAATGCCTGTAATATTAAATGGATTTAATTTTTAATGTTTAAAATACATAACAATTATTCAAATACTATAAACATTTTATTCAATGGGATCTTACCAAATTCTGAAAAGGTTTGATGAATTTCTTCTTTTGAAGAAAACAAAATTTTAGGAGTAAGCTTATCGATTGGAAAGTTTTCCCATGGTTTCTTTTCAGTTGGACTTTTCTCATTAGGCAATACAGCCAATGAGAGGATAGCAGTAAACATGTCTGGATACTTATCAGCTGTGTCTAGTTGATCCAATTCATATCTGTAAATATACATAGCAAAAAATATAAAACACTTTGTATGAATTTGGTCATTTACTATCATTACTGAGATGCACAATATATTTTTATAGATTTTTATCTTAGAAAATGAAAAGTTCAAAAATTATTTTGTTCAACAAGAGCTGAATTCTAAATGTTATTACTTATAGATACCCAGGAGTTTCACCTTACAAGAATACAGCTTTTTCTATAGAGCATCTGCAAAAATATCAACTTAAAATGTATTCTAGCAGAAGATATTTCAACAAGTCTGTCAATATTCCACTTACTGATTAAATTGAATCTCTGAAGTTCCATCAGGAATAAATCCAGTGTGAAACTGTACTTGGAATATTTTCATTGATGTAATCTGGAGAATGGAAAGTCACAACATAACTAGACAACAGTACATAATTTACTCCTAACAAACAGTTATGGCCTACTTATCCTCTCAAATGTTTTTCAAAACAAAAAGTGAAACAAATATTTTGCATTTTAAAATCTAGAGGTCCACTACTGCAGATTTAGAATAAACTAATGTGGTCATAGCATATTAGGAAATAGTTGTGCTAGCAAACACATCAGGACATTTCTATTATAGCTGTGCTAGCAAACACATCAAGACATTTCTATTATAGAAATATTCCTACTCACTTAATGAAAGTAAACAAAAAAAAAAACACACACATTATCAAAGCTATCAAATATCATATAACATATTTTTGTTTCAAGAAGACCATAACTCACTTTGCCTTGAATTTTTCCACCAAATGTTGACCGTGCATGGTAGACAATGAGAGTCACATCACCAGTTACTGATATATTCAAAGGTAGTGTTGCTCTTCCATCTTCAAGTGTGAACTGCCTGTTAATGGATGCATAGGTTTTTTTTTGTTTTTCTATAAAGTAATATTTCTTTACACAATAAAAGACATTAAGTATTTGTTTCAAGGTAAATGTTAGGATTATTTGTTGAACAGCATAGCTTTTGTGGTTATCTGAATTATTTTTTTAACTGTTCTTCTTTTTTATTATTCATAGGCTAACATGAACATACAGACATTATAAAGTTAAAATCTACTGAACAACAGCTAGGAATGACCAGGGCTGGAGTTCAGGAACATTAAGACAATAGCAGAAAAAAAAAAGTATAGCATACAGGGATGAAGTGATCCAATATTCATTTTTATTGATCCGATATTCATTAAACATTAAATATCTATTTTGTCTATCAACTTCAATGTCACCTCATTTTTTCATACTCTTGAGATCCTGACATGAGTCTGTCCTCACCAATATATACTTCTACAAAAGGTGTGCAACCATTTCTGAAACAAAATTATAAATGACAATATAAAAGATTAACCTCCTAATGGATAAAACACACACACACAAATGATAAATTTAAACATTGATACACTTTTAAAAAAAATGTCCCACATATATTATATAAAAAAAAAAATATGGTACAGATAGACTAAGGAATTTCCTCCTAGAATTCTAAGTTAAAATTCTAGCTCTCCAAAAGGAATTTCATACTAGGTTAAGAAGAAAATTAAAAATCAATTATTTAAAAAAAAAACTATGTATATTCTAAATACTAAGAGCACTAGACTCACTTCATTTTGTTGAACAAAGGGAGAGGCCGCAGTGTGATAGACTTCAACTGAACTGGTTTAGAGTGTGGTAGACAAGGAGTATCAGACACCATCTGACCAATGTAGTCAATGTATCTGTTTGAACAAGAAATTGTTACAGAATCTAGAATTTAATAATTTCATCAAACCTAAATTTTGATTTCATTTTTAAGAAAACTTCAAAGTCAATAAATAGTGTAGCCTATGTAATACATCATGTTGCAATCATAACTGTAATATAAGAAATTAAGAATAAAAACCTTTTCTGAGAAGGACATATGCCTGGCTGAGAACGTCTAGCAGTGAATAAATGCATTGCACCTGAAGCATTTTCAAAAAGTCGACAGAAAACTAGAAAAGCACCAACTATACAAGCAGAATTAGCTTTTCCATCCTAAGCGAAAAAAAAACATTCATTAACATATACTGTATTTTAATTCTATTGTAAATCCTTTAACTATGAATATATATATATATATATATATTCTTCCTAAAACCTATTTCTTTATAGCTTAACCTTAATTCACTTACTAGACAATGCACAACACAAACATTTCGAGGTTTCTGGCGTAGCCACAAGTGCATGTTTTTACAAATGGCAAACAGATTGTTCAATGGTGGGGCTTTCTTAGCTGCCCATCCACACTCTGAGACCTTAAGAAATCCAACATAATTAAACTTATTAAACTTGCCAGTATTCTATTATTATTGGGGTGGAAGCTTTTTTCCTCCCAGGCTTTGTGTTACTTATAAATTATGTAAAATGAAATGTGAAACTTTGCTGCTAATCTGATACTCCATATATTCAAAAAAGTGACAATAAAACTTACTCTGTTTTCAAATTTAGCTACTCTATAACTTCTTTGGCTTAAGTTATATACAGCATAAGAGCCTCTGTGTTTTGATTCTAAATAAGCTCGAACTTCATCAATGCTGTTTTTAAATGCAGATTCTACACCTTCAGCAGGATAAGGCATAACTGGTACGAAGAAGGAGAAATGATTATTAGTAACACTCTAGGAGTAAATGGGAGCAAGAACATTCAAAATTAAATACAACTGCAATTCATTAACTGAATACTAACCAATTATTCTGGAAGTAATGTAAGATATATCCAAGTCTGTTTTATTCATAGTACTGTGGAAAGAAACATGATATTGTTGCTGATATTGTACAAACATAACTGAATTTTTGTAAAAAAAATTTTCTTTCAATGATTACTAACCAAGTAACCAATTAGACTCAAACACAAAAGGAAAATCACCTACACATGTATATTACATAAAGTGAGCCACTTGAGTACTGTCATTTTATTTTCATCATTTATAATTTTCTATTTTGTTATAATAATCACTAATGATAAGCTTCTGTCTAAATACTTTTTTTTTTAAGTTTGGAAAATCTTTTTTTTTTGGTATTGATAAAAATATATGTGTTATTTAAAACAATAATAAACAGCTTTAAAAACATTTAAACTATAAATTTAATTTAACAACACACACTGGCCAATAAGTTCATCATTTCAAGCTTTCTAAAATAAAATGGTAAAGGCGTGTACTTTTGACAGCAGTTTTCTTATAATGTTAAATAGATAAACAATACAATAAACAAGACATTAATTATTTTTGCCTTAGCTTAGAGAAAAAAAAGATGTTTAATAAACCAAACCTAACATGCATAGTTTTTAGACAATATACTAGAATTGAAATGAATAAACATGTGTGCATAAACATGTTCTTGGAAACTTACTTTGACACAGTTTCCATAACTTTACTAGAGGCATCCTTGATATTTCTAAGCATACTGCCAGCGCCGCCTTTAAGTGAGCTAAACAGAGATCCTGCAGCTGATCCAACACCAAAATTACTTTCATATCCCGGATAATTTGAGGAATTGTTACTTCCTGATCTTCTAGTATCACCATTGTCTAAAACCATACAATGTAATATTTATTGATAGTAAACAACAAACATAATTCAAAGGTGAAAAACATAGCCTTACTATACACAATTAGACAGATGTGTAATGAAGACCTATGGAAGAATATGTAATATGGAATAAAAAGAAATTATTAGTTGTTTTCTGCATCTGATCTACATTAAAAAAAAAAAGTAATACTAATGATTTCAAAGCTACTATTCAAACATCAGAATTAAACCAAAAGCTACAAGTTTAAATTAATTTTACTTGGCACAGACTACAAAAGAGCCTACAACTCAGCAGAAAAAAGTTGGCTAAAGAAGAAACTACTTCAAATTTCAATTCAACCAGAACTCTTACACAAAATTTTTTCCAAACATATTTGAAGGCATCTATGTTAACAATGATTTTTCTTTTTAATATTTATTGCACTAAAATATTATTTAAAAAAAACAAAACAACTAGCTTACCCCCCCAAAAAATGGGTAAAAAGTATTAAATCAACCCAAGTTAATACAAAGTTGCAAATATTGGGTTTGTTATTGTTTGTTTTTTTTAGATTTCATTTCTTATTAACATACATTTTTTAGACCATAAATTAGTAATAGAATTATTGTTTTTTAACTCACCTTGGTTAAAATTTTGAGACATTGTTTGGAATCTGAGAGGCTCTTTTAAATTAATGTCTTTGGCTTGAGCTATTTCTTGCAATCTTTCTAATATATCACTTATAAGTGGACGATCTTCAGGATTCACATTCAGCATGCCCCCTGTTGAAAAAGCAGAGAGAAATCTTGGAATAAATGTATTATTGACAGTAGACACATAGAAATATTTCTCAAATAATTACAATGTAAAATTTAAAAATGTATAAAATACACATTTACTACAACCAAAAATTCTAATCTTTTGAATGAATGAGCATTTTCTAAAGACTAGCTTACGAATGAGGTCCTGCAGTAATTCAAACTCTGTGTCAGACTCTGGTATAACATAATTGGCATTGATGATACGAAGTTTGGCAGAATCTTCAAATGGATGTACATAGAAACACAATTTAAACAACAAACAACCTAAAGCCTGAAAACAAAACAAAAGAGTATTGAGTAAGATTGTCATTTAATATTCTAAGAACAATATATGTTAAAACAACATTTTCTGATCCTACTAACCCATATATCACAGGCTTGATTTATTGGATAGTTCTGGTACAAGTCAAGCATCTCAGGTGCCCTGTACATGGGCGTAGTATTTTTAGTGATCTGTAAATTTATACAGGTTTATACATTTTTTACTGATAAAGAGCCAAATATAACAACACAATATAATAGCATTAATAGCAACTTAAGTTAGAATTTTATTTTTTTTAGATAATTAATTCATTAAAATAATTTAATATAAGAAAAGCTTTTTTTTTTTTTTTATTTGTAGCTACCTCATCTTCCACTAAACTTCTTTGAATAGCTGACCAAGAACTGTCTGGGTTATGAGTCTGTGTTGTAGCACTACCAAAATCACACAGTTTAATGACACCTTGGGAACTGAGCAGCAAATTTTCAGCCTGTTTGAAATAATTGTGTTCATCACCTTTTTTGTTTCTAGTTTTATTTTAATAACATGACATGCTTTTTAATTGTAGTAATTTAATATTTGCTTGCTGAAAGGATTATTCACTATTCTAGTAGAGGTGTAAGTTGTGTGATTGAAACATGTTCAAATATAGGCTACAGTTGTGTTTGAAGATTCTTCTGCAATGAATATCTAGTCTCAAAGATATATTACTTAATTTGAACCAAGTGTCAACAACAAAGGACATATAGAAGTACAAGAAAAGGGGATCTAATACTATTACAAACATGAACCCAAATAATGCATCTGGACCTGATTGTATACTGGCCAGATTACTCAAAGAACCAAGCAGTGAGCTAGCACCACTGTTTAAAATACTTTTTCAAGCATCTCTTAATCAAGGCAGAGTTCCAAGGGACACCCCTATTTTAAAAAGGAGAAAAATCCAACCCAGGAAACTAAAGACCAGTCCATATGCTAGGACAAATACTCCTTCTCTAGGGCTATTAGAGCATGGATTGGGTTCCCTGAGAAAAACCAGGACAACCAGTGACTTGGCAGAGTCATTGATTAACATGCATGACTAGGGACACGCATAGGAAGCAATCATCTTCTGTTTTTGAATTAACATCTGTATTTTATTAGATAAGAACAAGATAATATAAACTTTTCTATGAAGGGTGGAAATTTAAATTCACATTTTACAAAAATTTTACAAGATGCAACTTAAGCTTTTAAAACTCTACAATATATCTTTGGAGGTTTAAGTTAATGCATACTTAGGACATAAATGCATTTATATAGTATATCCTCCTTAATTAATATCCATCTGGCTAATGCTAGCAATTTATTCCTATCACTTTTAGATGCAGTTTGGTATAATGTACATTTGGGACTCACTAAAAATACATGTCCACAGATAATGGTAATCAGTTGTTTTTTCACCTGTGCTCAGTTAGGGGAATGACAGCATAGGGGCAATACTTATTGTTGCTAATCTTCTTTTTTGACAAGCTTAAAGGAGGACAGCATAAAAGTGACAAAATAGACCTTTGGAGTAATCTTTAAAAAATGGGGCATAAGCATTTAGACCAAAGGAAAGCAACTGCTCTTACTAACAGCTCATATCACAAAAACATATGGTAGTTTGTAACTCTTTCAGCATCAGATATGATAAAATATGTAAGGCTTAGCTGGACTTGCATATCCATCTGAAATCATGCACTCTTCCTTAATTTAGTTTCAATGATAATGCTTTATCATATCCAATTACTATCATAAGACGAATAACAAAACATTTTAAGATGATCAAAGTCTCAAAGTTTGAGCTACAAGTTGTACAATACCAAGATATAAATAGATTACCTTTAAATCTCTATGAACAACAGGTGGATTCTGATTGTGCATATGATGCACAGCTCTACAAGTCTGATAGAACACACGCAACACTTGATCAAAGGGCAATGGATGACCTCTGCGATTTAGCTCATCCACTAGCTGTCCACCTACAGAAAAAAAAAATGCTACTAATAAAATATCTCTAAAATGATTCAGTCAAATCTTGAATAAATTAATATATTGGTTTCAAACCACTGACCTGAACAAAGCTCTGTCAACAGTAAATATTCAGACTGGCCATGATCGGACTGGTCAGCACCAATAGCAGCTGCCGAGATAAACTGGATGATATTCGGATGTCCTGATAGCTTTTTCTGTTAACAATAATTTTAAAAATACTATTTTATGTTTTATTTTGATAATTTGTTTACTCAAAAGAAAAAACTGAAGAGAAATCAAGTCATATATGACTTTATAAAAAAAAGCAAAAATATAAACACCTCTCTAGATAAAATGCAAATTGAAGTTAATGTACAGGAATAATATCATGTTACTGAGTATTAAAATTTTCTATAGAAAAGTGATATTTTACATGACTAAATTTTTTTTTCACTGAAAGATATACAATAAAAAAAAAATATTTATTTAATTTTCATTAGGCCAACAGTACTGCATGTTTATAAGTAAAACATTAAAAAAACATTAAATGTTTTCCTTTTAAATGCAGATTGAAAATTCCAATGACATAATAGCATAGTCTGAGTAGCACATTTTATTTTTGTCTTCTGCTAATATTATTTCATAATTATGTTTGAAATAAAAACAATAATATTCATTATCAATTTTGTATTCAATAATTAGATTTAAAAAATGTATCAAAAGTATATAATATAAAAAAAAATAAAGATGCAGTTTCACACTGTATAAAATAGTCTTTACTTTTAACATAATTAAATAAAGGAAAACATATTTCATTTTAGTCCCATTATTATATTTTTAAAAAATAAAATATTTAGAATATTTTAAAAGTAAGTAATCAAAACTTTAGCACAAATGAATTGTGTGAAAAATAAGATTATATGCTTCCAAATGCCCAAGGATTGATGCTTTACTGTTAATTGAAACAAATATATTTTGGCTTACTAAGCTAGACTTTTCTAACCTCTACAAATAATAAACTAAAACAATTAAATGCCTTACCAAATATTTGATCTCTTCTAAAACTGCTTTATTTTTTTCTTCATCATTAGCCAGCAGACGCTGTCATAAAATAGAAATATTACAACTGTAACAGATTAAAGATAACTAACTAATGTGATAAGAGCATTTCTTCCTATCACAAAGCACACTACTAATGAAAACCAATATACACAATCATTAACTTATTTAAAAAGTAACAGATATGGCTGGTAGTTGAGATAACACACTTTTTTTTATACCCTTAGACCTTATAGGAAATAATGATAACAGCCAGCACATGTCTATTTGAAAGCAGATACAATTGTAAAGACAAATTATAAATCACAGCACTATTATGAGCCAGTTATCATTGAACTTTTTCACATTTTACTTAATTGAAACATAATAGAAACATTTTATAATATAAGTTTATACTATTAAAAAAAAGATCAGTTAAATAAAATGACAATAATAATGTTTAAGATAAATTGTACAATCCTGGAGATGATTTGTTGTACAATTGATGCAGCTCACAGTAACATCATTTAAAAAAAATAAAAACAGAGAATAACATAACTATTATTTTTACCTTTAGGGCATACTCTTTTCCAGTAGCTGTGTCCTGAGCAACAAATACGTATGCAAAACCACCTAGAGAGCAAAACAACAGAAAAACATTTTCACTGCTTAAGGAAAACAAATGAATTTCAGAAAGATGTAAAATCCCATTTCCCACTGTAGTAGCACATGTAACTATAACTGTAGTAACACATGTAATTTATATCCAAAGCAACACAATAGACTGATAGAAATTGGAATTCCTCAAAGATTAATTTAATGTATAGTATTAAGTATACTTTTGTTCATTAAAATTGGAATACTTAAGTACAGTGAGCTAGTAGCCAAAGGATTCAAGTAAAACATAAGAGGAAACACAAGATGAATTCTTCACCGGCTAGCCAAGAAAGGCTGCAGTAGAGTGTGTGCTAGCATACCAATCAATAATTCAATATTTGCTGCCTCTCTAGTAACATTGGCTGGCTCCACTGTGTGGTGAGTGTGAGAGTGTTGAAAGTACTGGACTCTGTGTTTCACAGGCAGCAAAAATAGCAGTCTCTGACCTCAATCAAATTGTCACATCTTTTTTTTCAACTTAAAAACCAATTTTAGTTGTAAATGATATGGTATAAGCAATTTGTTTGTCAAATAATTTTTTTTTAATATATAGAATAAAAAGTTTAGAAATAAAAGATATATACACAATAATTTTTTTTAATATATAGAATAAAAAGTTTAGAAATAAAAGATATATACACAATATACAAAAGTTTTATAATAATAATTGTGTAAAACTGAGAACAAGGTCAGAAAAGCAGATTTTTCCCTAATAACTATTGCTGCTTATTTTTATCACAAGTTTAGAATTTTATTTTTCATCATTGTCCTGTGTTTCTTATGGAAGATGGGGTTCAAGTATAAAAATGTCACATTCCATGGTCTGCTATCAATATTTGGAGGTCTACTCTGGACTTTCCTACCCACTCATCTTTTTCTCTCCAATATAAGTACCTTCAAATTTCTCTTTTTACCACAGTTTTTTGTTTTTGTACCTTATAGCATTTTACTTTCACTTGTTAAGACTTATATTCTCTTTGTTGTGGTTTATGTTAATTTCTACTGTACTTGTTTCCTTTTTTCAGAAATGTAAATAAGCTTTCTAGAAAAGTAAATATTTATTCTAAATTGAGTTGGTATTTGATGCTTTCATTTGCTTCTGATACACTAAAAACTGAAAGGCTTTTGAAGCCATCATTTTTTACCAGGTTTTTAGTGTGTATATATATATGTATATATTATACATATACATATCTTGTTGTGATTTATTTTTAATATTTTTATTTATTTCTGCCAATCTAAATGTCATAGGTTTCATTTTCTGGGGAGATTGTGTTTTTTTATTCAAAATTTGAGGACTAGTTTCATAAAAATTTTTTTTTTAGCTCTACTGCAGACATGCCTACCCCCAATACCCAAAATGTGGAACACTCAGGTTGAAAATGTGGAATTTTGGAGTCCAATGTGGAACATAAGCGCGTAAACTTATGTCTGGCAGCCGTATTGCGAGCAATAAATAAAACTTCAATCATTACTTTAATAAAGATTCTGGTTTGCTTCTAATACATAAATGTAAATAGTATTATAATTCAAACTAAGAAAATAAATGTATTCTAATGTTTCTATCTATTTTGTATTTGTTACTACTAGAATTAGAACTATATCTAGTTAAATCTAGTAACTAGACTAGATTATTCTAGATCTACTTGACTTTGAATAGCTAGACCTCTCCTCAAGTCACTCTAAATTTTGTCTCTAGTTCTAGAATAATTTAGATCTAACAAGTCCTCTAAGATCTTAATATTTATCTCTAGATATAGATCTACGGACTTCTTGAGAACTAAAAAAAATAGTGAATTTATTACATCTCTAGAAATCTAAGTCTAAATCTATCATCTTCTAATTCTACTATTACTGTTAGATCTTATTAGTCTTATTACTATTAGACTTATCTTATTGAGAACTAAATAGTGAATTTATTACATCTCTAGAAATCTAGATCTATCATCTTCTAATTCTACTAACTATCTATTATAGTATTATACTATTACTAGAATTAGTAGAATCTATTAGATCTAGATCTAAATTCTAAGTCTATTTCTAGATCTAGAGATATATCTAGATTCCTAGATCTAGATCTTAATTACGTTTTTGTTATGTTTTTTTTTTAAATCCTTTCCTTTTCTTAAGTAGACTACACTAAATAACCAGCTCCAGTCCCTAGTCAACTCTAGTTCAGTTGAGTTTGAGTTAGATCTAACTAAGTCTAATCTTAAATCTACGTACTAGACTCTAGATTAGTCTAGATATAGATCTAGATCTGGTTTCATTGTCAGGAAAGGGATTTGAATGGAGCATTTGGCTTATTAGCGCTTACTAGATTCTAAAAATGGATTTAGTATCTAGACTACATAGTCTAGATCTAAATTTTAGACACAGCGGGTCCGGGAGTTGATGAAATGTAAACAATAAACACAGACCTATATATATTTTGCATTCAGTATTTTCATTTCGCACTATTAATAAATAATGAAAAAACGGCGATTTTTTTTTGTCGGAATTCGGACTTGGCGGAACAAAAACTCGCGAATGCGGGACGGCGGAACATGTGAGCTTTTTTTATGATTTTGCGGGACGGTTCCGCATAATGCGGGACGGTAGGCATGTCTGTCTACTGTATAAAAGACATTTCTTTAGGGGAGTAAAAGTGACATTGTTTTAAGACAATATATAGAATTCAGTATACCAATAATTCCACAATTATGTAATGAAAGACCTACATTACCTGCCAATGGAAATTTAAAAGCATATAACATATAATATTAAAGTTGTGGGATGATTCTGAAAAAAGGTTCCTATGCTCCACAATAAACAAAAGGAGGCAAGACTTGAAACAATGTTTTCTGTACAACAGCTGTGTTGGCATAGAAGAGAACATCAGGCAGCAACTGACTTTCAAAAAGGGAATTCTTACAAAAGGACCAACATATGTACAATTGAAACTCTCAGAAAAGATACCAATGTGGACAGATATAGACAGCATAAAGTAACATGATTTAATACTTGACAACTTGCCCAATGTAATCTTGGCTTGTAAAACTATTATTTGCTAGTCAACTGGATGCATATAAATAGTAGAGAGAATTAGAGATGATAAAAGATAATTAGACCTTTTATAGATCCTTAACATTTAGAAATGTAGATTTTTTAAATAGTAAAGGTAACTCAGTTGTTTACTGTACTTCATTAAACATTACTAATATGGGCCTAAATTCTAATGAATGAATGATTTTATGATGAAATTTTCTAGTCTGCCCAAAGATGTAGAACAATGTTTATGGATCATGAACCAAAAGACATGATGGACAGCAGACCCTATTATCATCTAAATCTATACACCACTTTATTTAGAACTACTCATAATTCTAGCATACAATATTTTTATTTCCTTTATCTCAAAAAAAATAATATTTTCAACCTAGGTCAAAATTGACATAGCGATGGAATTTTCCCTTTTTTTTTCTCCTTAGGTAGAAAATGGTAGGTCACGGCTAAGTGACATTTTTAAGTCTGATAATGCACTTGTTTAATGAAACTTGCATATTGGTTAATAAATAGATGGGGCAATACATTATTTCCTAGCTTAAATGCTTGGCATTGAGCTAAATGGGTATTGTCCATACACTTTGACATAGTAGAAAAATATGTGTGGACATCAGTGTAATGATCTTAAGTGCCCTTAAAAATAATAAAGAAAATATTCCACATTTTGCATTTTTCAAAAATATAAGTAATAATGTTTCAACTTAAGTTCATCTATTAGATACAAAAAAAGGAGTTAAGTCTAGATTCAAGATTAAATCTCTATCTTTATCAAGTTGAGGATAGCTAAATTATATAAATCTTTATCAAAAGGTGGATGTTTGTTTTTAACTTTTAGTATTTAATAAATTATTCTATGTGTAAGTGTAAGAATGTGTAACACATGTATAGCATTTAATAAATAAACATAAACTGTTCCACAAAGTATGGGTATAATTCTGTAAGTGTAACAATCTACATTACATTATATAACAGTTGTAACAGTGGCCCTCCTTGGCCATTAAAGTTTAACCAGTAACCATCCTATTAAGTCATTAAGAGATGTGAGGGCACAGGGCATAACGAGGTCAGTCTGTAATGAGTTTAATTCAAAAGGAGGGGTGGGGTGGTTAGTATACATATAAAAAAAACTTTTTATTCAGCCTCTATGTGTTAAACAAGAAAAACTAATGTAGGGCAAAAAGGGAGAAATAATGTAACTTGACTTAATACAACTGGTCAAACTAGATGGCCTTGTTATGGGGCATAAACCACTTACTGAGGGTAGGGGGTATATCTGATGTAGTTAAAGTAAAAGAATCTATTTACTGACTGCTTACTGCAGCATGGAAACCTCTCTATTTATATGTATCTACAAGAAAATTGCTGCAGTACCCAGTAACAAGTGTAAAATAGGCTAGAAGTGAAACAAAGACAATGAGACCAGGAACAGGCTCATTTGGTCTGACCAATTACATTGATGTGATATTATATCTTTTACAAGAAGAGATGAAGAAAAGGAACATTGAAACTGAATGTCATGTCTATCTTAAAAGCTATGCTAAAGGAAATTGAAGAAGTTAGAAAATTTAATTGATACATTCTTAGTGCTTTGTCTCTTATGATTTGGATGTCTGCTTATTTTGCAACAGAAAAGAATTGTCAGTGAATTGTTTCTGATCCCAACCAAACTTCAAAAATTTACTTAAGTTTTTTTTACTCAACTACTAAGGGGATTTACAGGACACCATTGAGTGAAATGAACTCTATTGACTCTAAACTAATGGGTACTTGACTTAATATGTGCTGGCCACATGACACCTCATAAACCATCAACCATAGAAACATATATGATCTTTACAACAACTGCTCTATAGATAGCAAGCTCTTAAAGGGGGACTAATTTTTTATAGGAATACTAAGCAAAAAAATCATTCCATTGTCCAATCATGTCAAAATATGAGAGGCGTTTATCTAATTGAGGTTTTCATTTTGATTTTATGTTCTTAATTAGTAGACTTACACTCACTAAAATAGACAGATCATAGATCAACATCATGACATTCATGAAATACCAATATTGACAAGATCTTGAATTCTAGTTTTAGACTCAGAAATTATTACTAAATTCTAGTTCAACTAGTACTACTAGCTAGTAGAACTAGCATATATATAGAATATAGATTATAGTAATTCTTAAATTTCTAAATTCAACTTCTAAGTTCTAGTTAATAAGTGATAAGTCTTAGTACTCTAATTCTCTAGAGTACCTACTCTTGACTATCACTATAATTAGTATAATTTACTATAATAATTATTTGAACTATAATTCTAGACTAGTTATTTATAAGTTTAATTTTAATACTATATATTTAATATAATAGTTAAGACTAACTGACTAAGAAAAAGACTAAAAAGTTATAAAAAGTTAAGGAAATCAGGAAGAGTTTGTAACTTGTTTTATTAATTTTCAAAAGAATAATTTAGATCTAGATTTATAGACTCTAGATCTAGATTCTATGCTTGTATTAGTAGTATGTTATTCACCTTCTGCTATGAGGCGTTTAACTCTCAGCTTCTGGTTGCCAAGCTCAACAATCTGACCCACAAAATCATTTACTTCTCGAGATTGTGCACTACCAGTGCCCATAATTCCACCCAAAGCTGATTTTAAAAAATCTGCCATATTCAACCTAAAGCCCAGAAAGAATTTGTTTTCAATAATATATGCTGTCCTTTATATTCATGTAGATCAAGAGAATTCCCCCTTTATTTATCAAGATAAATATTCCATCTCTGTTTCTTTTGCTGGCGGATCATTTGACGTCATTATAATAACCGGATATAGATTTATTTCTGTGGCATTTTACGTCTCTAGAGACGATCTTTTTTTTCCCCTTGCAAGCTCTTGTGTGACTAAAGAGGCCGATCCTTGATACACAGCTGCGATCGCAGGTTGGGCATATTTAGGGGCTAATAAATTTACGACATTATTGTCTTTAACAATTTTGAGCGTAACAGTGCAGATAGAGATCTATGCATCAACATTTTTAATGGGAATGCTTTACGAAATGTATAGATCTAGATCTATGTTACATATTAATATGTGGTTTAGACTTAGATCTAGATCTAATACATCCACGCACTCTAGATTTGCGTATGTGGGTGTGTGTGTTTGTGATTACGGAAATATAAACATTTTTGCTGTATTTACACCATACATCGCATTAAAAAGTTAAAGGGAAACTCTCATAGTTTTTCAAATTTTAGTTATTGACATATTTAAATTCTGCGTAAAAAGTTGTAATAGTAAACATTATATCATTTTTTATTTAAATGCTTAGAAAATTTTATATTTAATAAATTGGACAGTAAATTTGCCACGCCTCCTAAAAAACGGGGTTCTTTTAAATTCTGTTTTTTATCTTAGACATACGTCACTTCCATCAACAATACTGAAAGGGAAACTAGATTTAACCAATCGTATCGCTTCTTTCTTACAGTAGATGTCAGGCTCTTATGCTTAGTGACGGTATAGTCCAGAGCTATGCAATAGTTTTATATAGAGAGAGATGTAAAAGCATTAGGACAACCAACTCGAGAAAAAAAAAACATTTTTATCTAAAACTCTCCCTATCCCAAGAAGTAAATATATCGTTTGTCTGACTGATTCGAACAAACTGGTCAGTGTAAGGCTAGTCTAGAGTCTAGACTACGTGTAGTGGGTCATGACAAGACAACCAAGCGATAATGTTTGTTGTGTGTTAAGTGGTCAGGCGAGAAAATATACACTGCCCGTGGTTAGTCAAGCATGTAATACACATTTTGTTCTTTGCTTACAAGATCCTAGATCTAACCGTATAGACGGCGATGTATTTTTTCAATGAGAATTTGTATCTATAGTCTCACGCTATAAAATGAGTCAATAGATTAAATCAATAGGTTAGTGTACACGTGACGTCACATAGAAACCCGGTGAAAGTCTGACTGTTTTGGATGCGCAGAAAAATAACGTCAGAAAAACATCAATTACTAAGTTATTATTTCAAATAAAAAAAAAAGAATAATATATTCATTATCTGTGAATCAAAACACATATTATATCAAAAATTGTCAAAACCATCGGAGTTTCCCTTTAAACTCCATAAAGCCTTCCAGTTTCAGAGAACAATATATTTTTAAAAGGTTAAAACAGTAATCATAGATTTATTTATGTTTATGGCAGTATACTATCTGGACTATACAAATCTAGTGTGAGAGAGTGTGAGTCAAATGTAGACTAGATCTAGAATCTAGATCTATTTTGGGAGAGCTGATTTAGAGGATTTAGATATAGAATTAGATTACACGATTACTCTTTACTTACTAAGAGTAAGACGACTAAGTCTAAGACTAAGAGTACTAAGAAGTCTTAGTAACTCTTACCTTAGTGCTTAGTCTTACCTTAGTCTAAGGTAGAATTTACTAGAAATTACCAAATAAAATTTTATAAGGGCAGGCAAATTATAATTAATATTAGAA
>JADKLZ010000130.1:29282478-29308430 GCA_021533235.1 Biomphalaria straminea | reverse complement strand
TCAACAACAAGCGGGATGGTGTTACCTTCTCAACAACAAGCGGGATGATGTTACCTTCTCAACAACAAGCGGGATGGTGTTACCTTCTGAAGAACAAGCGGGATGATGTTACCTTCTAAAGAACAAGCGGGATGGTGTTACCTTCTCAACAACAAGCGGAATGGTGTTACCTTCTCAACAACAAGCGGGATGGTGTTACCTTCTCAACAAGTGGGATGGTGTTACCTTCTCAACAACAAGCGGGATGATGTTACCTTCTCAACAACAAGCGGGATGATGTTACCTTCTCAACAACAAGTGGGATGGTGTTACCTTCTCAACAACAAGCGGGATGGTGTTACCTTCTCAACAACAAGCGGGATGGTGTTACCTTCTCAACAACAAGCGGGATGGTGTTACCTTCTCAACAACAAGCGGGATGGTGTTACCTTCTCAACAACAAGCGGGATGGTGTTACCTTCTCAACAACAAGCGGGATGGTGTTACCTTCTCTAGGCTTCTCTTGGCTGTGGATGTTATTATTGATTTCAGTTTGTCACAAGAACACTGGACATCAACAAAAGCAGATGGAGGGAGGGGGGGAGAGATTGAGCGTGATATTTCATCTCGAGGGTACAATTTCCTCTGCCTCCAGACGTTAGTAGCGGGTTGGTCAAGTTTTATGTCTGTCATAGGCTGATCATATTGTTTGTGAGGGGCTGATCTAGTAGTTTGTTATAGTGGACTGTTTGAGCATAATGTTTGTAATGTGACTGATATAGTAGTTTGTTATATAGGGCTGAATGATCATTATGTGTGTTGGTAGCGTGTAATGGCATGTTGAAATGCTTCATGTTTGTAATGGCTTGATCGAATTTTTGTAATAGTTTGTCCGTATGTTTGTAATGTCTTGTCCGTATGTTTGTAATTGCTTGTCCGTATGTTTGTAATGGCTTGTCTATAAGTTTGTAATGGCTTGTCCATATGTATGTAATGGCTTGTCCGTATGTTTGTAATGGTTTGATTGAATGTTTTTTTATCACTAGATCGAATGTTTGTTATTGCTTACATGCTTGTTTTGACCTGATCGAGTGTAATGGGATAGTGGAATAATGAGCCTATTCAAACAGCTATTAAAATTTAGTTTTCAAAAACGAGTTGAAATGAAACCAGTCAGAAGTATTATATTAAATATATTTTTTTCTCTGTGTAATGGTCTATTTGTATTATTGCTATACTACCGAGTTGTTGATGTTATTCCCAATGTAGCCCTAGATCTTTTACTTATGCCATTTTTAAATTGGTAGTTCCCTTCTAACCTCAATTGTGTCTATTCGAAGGGACAACGCTGAGTTAATATTAAAGAGTAATTTCTTTGGCACTGATACGCGAATCGTATGACAAATTTCTTCGTGGATAATAAAGATTATCATTTTTATTATCTGCGTTGTTTTATTATTTTCAACGTCCTTTTTTTGCAAATAGATAACTATTTCGTTATTCTTTAAGTATTTATTTTTCTAGTTTGTTAAGTCTAATGAATAGAAGATATTGATTATGTGGACTAAAATGTCAGACAATATAGCACAACATTAACAGACGACGTTTTGGTTAGCGAATGAAAGATGCCCGGCACTAAATTATATTATTAATAATATTCAGAATATTCCCAAGTACTTTAAACAGACCCTGCAATACATCAAACCTGATCAATGTTCAGTAACATCATAGCTTCAACCGTGATGCAGTTTGTGTACTAAAGATCTGGTTACCGGTACTCCAAGTGATAAACGGTGTCCACCCACACACACAATGACGTAATATGTATAAATAACGAACATTCAAATTTAGCTTTCAGGCGTAGCTACAACTGAGGTTGTATAATAATGGTTTTAAGTTTATGATTTTTTATTTCACTATCTATAAATTCTAAATAGATTCTTTTCTGTAAACCCGTTTAACCCCCTAAGTGGACCTATAGGCCTACGAAAAATGATAATTGGCACTGACCTAATATTCGAACTTAAAAATGGCCCCACATCTCAAATAGCTTAAGCCCTTATGATCTTATCTAATCAAAATCCGGTGCTAATATATTGTTTGACTTCTATTTCCGCTCTTTGCGTATGTACGAATCTGATGACTAGTGAAAGTTCCAAATACCCAGTAGGCCATACGCCGCCATAGATCTATATTTATGTTCTAATCTACACCTATTTTTAAAGATCGACTGGTCTTTAGATTCTACATTTCCCATTTACTCTTTTCTATATCTGTATTTGTTTCAAAAGACTTCTTACAAGGGCTGTCAGAAGGTACTTAATAGTCTATTCATATACCTATTGAAATATTCAGAAAGACACAAATATAGAGGCACATTTTTTATTCCATACGCCAAAACAAACTTGTACAAGTGGTCCTTCTTCAGTTGTGCCTTTAGTGATTAGAGAATGGAATGGGTTGCCTGAATCAGCCAGAAAAAACAGCGACTTATAGTTTAAGTCATTGATTAACATGCATTACTAGATTGAGACACGAAATGCGTAGAACGTAATTATCTTCTTTTGTTTTGATCTAACGTCTGTAATTTACAAGATAAGATATTATCTATTTTGGTTGAAGTAAGCCGTTGCAATAAGACGAATTGCTTATAATAAGCATTGTATGAGAAGAAGAAAAGATTTATTTCCAATGCGTGCTTGTTGTTCCTTGCTACGACACGATGCTGTCCCTTGAGTTCGCTATCAGACTTGCAGATTAGAGACGGACATGCTTCTGGCGCCAACTGTTGACATGAGTCACATGACCACTATCAGACTAACGTTAATTGGTGAGCGTGTTCTTTCACTCTACCTATTTCAATGGTAACCTCCGACCCGTGCTCTCTGGCATTATTCCACGAGTTATTTATTACCATCCCAGGCATTCCCAGGTCTAGGTCGTTACTGCTCGAGTTACTGCTGTCCCAGGTCGAGTTGTCCGATGGAACTATTTTTACTTCTTCCAAGTAGCCATTATTTCAATAATAGTAATGAAATTGAAAGTAAAACGAAACAGAAACATACAACATTTAATGATCTAGCGATTAGCTCTTTTAGTTTGCTAAGTACTCGAGAACTTATACATTCTAAATTTGCTGAACCCGATCCATATTATTTAGCTTCTTTTTTTTTCTATAAAAAAAAAAGTTTCCTCGCTCCATAGGCCTACATTCATTCTAATCTAACGACACTATTAGCAATATATATATTTGGGAGCACGCATATATAGGCCTATATATGCGTGCTCCCAAAACTGTTTATGCAAATTGTTCCACCAACCATTTATATACTCACAAAAATAAACTCATTCATTCCATATGAAAATGAATCTTTAAAATGCTTAAAAAATACAACTGCAAAAAAATAGTGTTTGTTAGTTCAACAGTGGTTGAACTATAATAATCCAGCCTGCGCTGAGTATTTTTATAGTGATAATCGGCTCGCGCAGACCAATACCACTCTTTAAGCTAAATGCAGCCCACAGTGGCGGTTGAACTATAAGTTTGTTTTAACTTCGATATGTCACTGGCCCCACTTTGGGTTTTGGCTTTATTAAATATTGGCTTAAAAAATAATTCAGTTCTTGAAAAAAAATTCAATAAAGATGTGTTTGTATATTAACGATAATAAAGAGAAATTGAAAATTGTTTGCGTCTTTCCTCCCTGTAGTGGAAGGTCGTTGACTTATAACACCAAACTGTTGTTCGACAACTAAGCTGCTTAAGGCGTATTATTATTTTAACTTTTAAAACTTCAAATAACTGAAATAACTTCTTGATGAACAATACTAAAACTTTACTTTTTTTTTTTTTTTACTAAAGGGCAAATTTAGCTTGAGATGAAATATACGTACATTGTAAACATATCTAACTCAGTATAAACACATCTTTACACTCAAGCATCATGGAGTCGTTTTAACATAGCTACAAACAGTACCGCTTATCTTGCATCATTCACATTGCATAGCCACCAACCAATCGCGAACTACGTCTCACTGTCGCCATAGAAACACACACACTCCATAAAATACTGTCTACACCCACGATCTATTTGTCTTTCATTTACCTTCGTTCTATGTTATCTTCAGTTATTTAAAAAAAAAAACTTGAAATATACTGTTCGAGGCAGCACACTTTTGTAAAATGTAAATGGAACAACGAACAAGGCCATGTTTGAAATACTTTGAAATTCTTTGCATTAAGAGAACATTGAGTTGACGTGAATGAGGGTGAAGTGTTCTTGACATTGTTTCACTTTGATTCCTTCTGATGATGAAAATTAATTGGACTTTGATTGATCCCATCTAAGCATAAGTTTGTTGGTTGCAAGTGACTTAAAGGGAAGGGATGGGTACTTTGCATTTTAAAAAATGTTTTTTAAATTTAACAATATATAGACTTCTATATGTTTTGAAAACATAGATCAACTCTTAATATTTTTAATAACAAGAATTCAGCTAACAGCAAATCATAACAACACAATCATGAACAAAAAGACCCACTGTAATTGACTGTAATTCTCTCACTAGGCTCAGTTTTAAGCCAATTACAGCCAGCAGCATCTTTCCGACCAGGAAATAATAACAGCGGGCTCATGTTGACATACCGTAGGCTAAATAGCTGCATGTTGGCACTATCTTCTTGAACAATAAACTGAATCTGTTGTTAACTTTGAACTAAATTCAGTTTTTTTTGTGTGTGTTATAATCAAAGAAATGTTTAATATATTTTTTACCAATACAAACTATCATTAATGTTTGTGAGAACTTTTTTTTTACTCCATTAGTTTAGTAGGCCTAGTTTGTGTAGAGTTCAAATCTTCAAATGCTTTCTCATTTCAGACTATCTGACGTACTCTTCGTTAGTCAAGCATTGGTATAAAATGTAAATGTCCACCTCTGCTGTTTACTGCAATTGTATTTTAACAAACAATCGAATTCAAGTCTTTTAGTTTAAACAAACAAACTCACTTATAAATAGCAGAAAAATGACAAGTTTTTACAACTTTCTTGAATATGTAATTGTACAAGACCAAAAGTTTTATTTTGAAGGCCTAGATTTATGTCTAACAATAATGCCAAGAAATGAAGTTCTGAAATTATGTACCAACACTTTGAGACTCACTGGCTCATACTTCTTTTTTATAGTCACAATATATAGATCCGTTAAGATAAGGGAAGGGAAAAAATAATCGAAATAATTAATTAATTGACCCCCTTTCAGAACCACATAGAAATGTTTACGTCAGGCGAATAAATAATTTCACCGTTTATTGGAAGCTATTAATACATATCGCTCTCTATCTCCCTCTCTCTCTCTCTCACTCCCTCTCTCTCGCACTCCCAGTCTCCATTTCTTCTTCTTTTTTTTTTTTTTGGCATTTGTTTATTACATTCCCAACGCATCTCGGTTGCCTAGCAACATTTAAAAACGAAGAGCTATTTACATTGTATATTTATTAAACTGTTTTGTTCATTCGGCCAGCATCAATCAATATTGAATCTCCATTCATACCAGCGACATCACAAACAATGAAAAGGGAAAAAAATAGGGGGGGGGGGGGGGGGAGTGGAGGTGGAGTCTCTATCTAGGTTTCAGATTATAGCAGGTCTATTAATTTGGAACATAATAGAGCTAGTGGTATAGTTATTTACCTACAGTTGCTTAAAAAAAAAGATGAACTGTTAACTAGATCAAGTAGCTAAATTATATTTCAAGGCAAAGTTTATTTTTTAACAGTTGCTGAATTTTGTTAATCATGCTAAATATATATTTGTATTGATAGTTAAGAGAGGGGATATAATAAACTAATGTAAAAAAAATGAAGAAGAAAAGGAGACAGGGAGAGTCCTTGAAATCTTCAACATGTCACTAGCGCCACTTCGGGTTTTGGCCGTAATAAGTAGCCAACACGGACACATCATTTTCCCATTGGTACGAACATGTATAAATGATGATCCTTCTTCTGATTGAAAGGCTTTACTCTCGAGATCCTTTAAGTTCTACCAATATAATTTCCAACTTCTGTTTGCGAAGTGAAAAACAGTGCTGATCTAGTAGGCCTCCTATCTAAGAGTGTGGTTACTTACTTCAATGTAGGCCTGTTTAGTTACATTCCAAAGCGAGCACTTGTACATGCTACAACGCCAGGGCTAACAGAATGATGGAAAGAGCTTAAAAATTAATACACGTGGTTTCAAATAATTACTGCGATACTGGATCTGAATCTTTAACCCAGTTAAGTCTTTTTTTCATTAACACAGTTTAAAAGAACCTTTAAAAAAATCTAGGCTTTTATATGTCAGCGTTTACAGAACATTGAACAGCAAGGCATTTATTTTGATACTTATTGGAAGGGGGGAGACATTTCACAGTGTTATTAAATACAATATATATTTTTATGTGCGTGTAAATAGCTGTGAAATCTTGTCTGCGCGCTACGGGAACTGTCAGATAGTAGAATGGCTGTAGAAGACGAAGCGCCAGAAAACAATTTATGAATGGTACGCTGGTTTTTCTGAAGTGGCCACATACTGGCGCGATAAGAACGATAGATCCAGAGATGTGTCAAATGTCAAAGTAGTAAAGTAATAATACAATTATTCCGCCTGCAGATAGACAAGGGCGTAGCTAGCAGTGCTGGTTTGGGAGAGGTATCCTATGTCTTGTCCCTTTTTTTTTCGCTGTTTCTCGTAAGAAAATGTCATCTATGCTATTGCATTAGAAAAAAATTACTCTTTCTTTACCAAAGTCTATAAATCAGTACTTCCAACACTCTCTTTAATATTAAGTCACTGTATTTGAGAAGATTAATGAAGAGTGCAGCGTTGCATTGAGATACTTTGATCCAAATTTGACCTACATATTTTTTCACATCTCAGGTAGTGTTTAATTTTCTCTGTTGTGTGAGCTTTAATCTCCACTTGGGCAATTTTTCAAACCTGTCAATGGACCTCATTCACCAAACGTAAACAAACAACATTTTCTCTATATGTTCTATACAAATTACGCAATACGTAAGGGTGTCACGTGATACGTAATTTTCACTATTTAATCAATATTATGACGTGGCTAAATGTGTTTATTTACATTTGGTCAATGAGGTCCATTTAAAGGACGTCCTAAAAATATCGAATCCTGTCTTCACTGGGATTCAAACCCATGAAACCTCGTCTTAGGAAGCCAAGCGCTTTACTAACTTTTTTTGTGAGTATTGTTATGATCTCGCCATGCGCATCGCAAGTCTGGCTAGCGCACCTCTAGTGAACGGACTATAGAGGATGTTGACAGAGTAGAGGAACGATTTCCGCCCAAAGCTAGAGAAGTGGAAATAAAGACACTGTAGGTTAATGAAGATGTTATTTTGTGTTAATGTGATGTATTGTAATTAAACATATGTCTCGTTGAGTTTGCCTTGTTCCCTTAAATTATTACAGTATATAAGAAATGACCAGCGTCTCAGAGAAGCACTGCTGGGGCGTCTAAAGGCACGCACAGACTGTGCCATCCCGTCAACTAACGAACAGAAATAACCATAGGTCTACTTATAATAGGAGGGCGACGACGCCTCCGATGCCACAGGGGCACCTCTAGTGTAGAATGGCTCTTGTCTTTTTTCCATTTGATCTTCTGAAATAGTTTCCCCTCCCTTGTGTCTGACCTCCCCCCCCTTGTCTTTTATTGTTCTCTGTGGTGTGTGTTTTTTTCCCCAACGTTTGCAATTTTTCAAACCTGTCATTTTGTACAACAGTACGAGACAACGAAGCGTGAAAATATTTAAACTGAAGAAGTTTAACTTATTAATAGTTTGTTTTGCTTTTATACCTTTTATTTTTATAAAGTTAAATTTGAGATAGAAGTTTCCACTTTATAAATATTAACTAGAGTCGAGATTCGAGATTACAGATAGATTTACATAGACTGTCCAACTAGACCATTTGTATCTGTTTATATTATTGTGCTACCGGTATCTAATTCTAGATTGTATGGTTTCTCTGAATTCTCTGAATTCATTCAAGAGATACCTTGCAATCTTGAGTTTTAAGTAAATTAAAGCAACACAGACACAAAATAGAGCAGTGAGATTCATAACAAATTAATATTCACATTTGACTAGAGTAACACCTTTAGTAAAATCACTAAATTTAGAAAGCCTTCAGGGCCGAAGACTCAAAAGTAAAGTAGCAATTATACATAAAACACTGAACCATAATCTTCAAATTCAAAAACAAAATTTAATAAAGCACTCAGAAAGACACAAAGAAAAGGGCACATTTCTCGACCCATATGCTAGGACAAATCTGTACAAAAGCTCCTTCTACCCTAGCGCTATTAGTGCATGGAATGGATTGCCTGAGCTAGCCAGGAAAACCAGTGACTTGGCAGAATTACGGTAGTTAGTTAATGTGCATGACTGAATGCATGACGTACAGGACGTGATTATCTATTTTTGTTTAAGTAACGTCTGTATTGTATAAGATAACACATGACCTATTATTATAGAATGCGATACGATTTTTTTGTTGTTGCTCTATGAAAACAATAGTACCAATATACCAATAGTATATAGAAATATAAATTGCCTGAATCGCTATAATGTAGTTTGTTTTTTTTTATCCTAAACATTTATTTTGTTAAGTTTACTGATTCAGTCCCTTCCATGCGAGCTATTTAAAGAACGCTGCACTCACGGCAGATGGCAGAAGAGAAATAGTAATCATATTTATGAATGGCACCATCTTTTCTAGTATTCAGATTTAAACATTTGAAAAAAAGATAAACAATGAATGCTTTTAAGAGCGGTAGATAAGAGAGTAGATAGAAGAGATAGAAAGAGCCGGAGAGCGAAAGAAACCGAGAGAGAAACTGTGTGAGTTGAGAGAGTGAGAGAGAGTAGAAGGATGAGTCGAAAGAGAACAATCTGTGTGAGAAAAGAATAGAGAGTGACTGTATAGAGAGGGAACTTTGAAAGTGGGAACTGGAGAGAAAGGGGAGTACGAATGAGAGAGAGAGAGAGAAGACTGGAGATAGAGAGAGAGAGAGAAATTATTAATATCATTAGCGAGATTGTGAGAGAGTTTGTGTGTATGTGTGTGAGAGAGAGATGTGAGAGATGATTTACTCAGTGAGTCTCTAAAAGTCATAGCAGTGTCTCTTGTTGCACGCCGGCCTCCAAAGTAATGGCGGGAGATGTTGTGGTCTGGGATGGAAGAGGCGTGAGTATAACGCTAATCAATATACTCATGAAGCCATGACTCACCCACGCCAGAGTTTGCACATCACGTGAGGGGGGCAGCGGGGTCTAGGGAGCCATTGCTTCTTCCTGCATGCCCACCATCACAACACCCCCACCTTCTTATCCTTGCACCAATGCTCCCCAGGCACTTAACCAATTAAATACCTGTTACAATGATTAAACCTGTGAACCGTCGACCTGTTATAATATGTCAAGTTGTCGATGAAGAAGCGAACCCTGACGCCAGACAAGCTGTACTAGACGCAGACCTACCAGATGGTGTCTCTGTAGAAGAACTTGTCCCACTATACAACGCTGATGCACCCAGATCACAATGCATTGTTAACTCCACCAATGCAAGTTGTATATTTTCTCCACAAACATCTGGTATCGTGTGAGTCGATGTCGCTCAACATTGAGTTTACTGAGAAACAAGGTTACCGCAAAGAAAGTTCTTATTATAATGTGACGTATTTCTCGTCTTCAGGCTCAAATCTACTTGTAAACACACAAGGAAAATCTTATCTTATCTTATATAATACTGACGTTACTTCAGAAAAAAAAAGATGATTACGTCCTATGCGTCATGCATCTAGTCATGCATAATAACCAATGACTTAAATTCTGCCAAGTCACTGGTTTTCCTGGCTGACAACCCATTCCAAGCTCTAATAGCACAAGGGAAGAAGGATCATTATACAAATTTGTCCTAGTGTCTTTCAGAGTATTTCATCAAATTATGTTTTTGTATCTGAAGATTATGGTTCAGTGTTTTATGAACTTTTTTTTTTACTTTTTTAAAAACTTTTGAGTCTTCTATCCTAAAGGCTTTCAAAATTTAGTGATTTTACTAAAGGTGTTCGTCAATGCAAAATCATTCCAGAACACGCGCTGACCTTTCACATCAGACGCAGCTAATTCATTCATAAAAATAATTGAATTAATCAAAATTTTAAAAGCTATATTATAAGTAATCCTAGATTACACTCTTTTTTTTCATTAGCGAAATACAATTGTGTAAATTATAATAAAAGGGCGAATGTCTTCGAATCCTACGAAGCATGCACTCCTATAGTATTAAACGAGGCGATGCCAAACGTTTGATCTAACATTTGGAGATTGTCTCGATTAAATAAACAATGACAAGGGCCCTTAAATTGAGGGTCTATGTTGACAACCAATTAAAAAACAATCTGAGCCACAAGCAGAAAAGATAAAAAAAAAATTAGCTTAGCAACTCTTCCCTTCTTCTGTGTACTGTATGTACCAAAGCTAGCTTGCTATTCATAGTTTTCCCATTTTAACTTAAAATCTCTAATATTGATCATCAAACGTATGTTCAACACTGTGATAGTCTACTTTAAAAAATATCACTTTCCAAAATGAAACAAAGCGAGAAAAACAAGAGAAAGCGATTTGAAGAAATGCTGTGACAATATTATGTATCTTAAATAAAAATAATAAAAATAAAATGGAGACGTTTCTAATAAATAGAGATCCTAAAATGAAAAGACAAAGGAAACAATGTGAAGGACTCTAAATGGAATATATCATTGCTTCTAACTAAATAAAGAACTTTATTTTACAGTGCTAAAAGTGCAATTAAATATATATATGTTTTTAAAAATACATAACTTATCAAAGCTTCCGTGTTATGGCATATATAGACCAAACTTACTCAACATGTTGTATGCTGATACATAGGTTGTCTGTACCTACTTTTTTAGGTCTAAGTCCGAAATCAAATCGACATTTCAAAACGTATTGGTAGACAACAAGATAAGTGCTTCGTTTTTCACTGGTGTATTTTCATTTGTTAGTATGTGTTCTCCATTGGTTATATATTTTCGTACTGCGCAATTATCTAACGCTTTTTTTTTTTTTACAGTAGGCCTACCTCTTTCTATTCAAGTCAATTCTTCATAGACTATGTTGATAACTGATTGATAAGAATAATTTTACGCACCGTCTGCTAATTACATCAAGTTTTATGACGCAATATACCTTTTTTCCAATGTTATCTACATCTTAGCATTGACTATATGATATAATAAATAGTCTATGATCTTTGTATACAAATCAGCAAGTGGAGAGAAAACAGGAAGCCGGAAAATATGGACATGAACAGATTTTCTCGCGCATAAAGTCTTGTACAACTAGAGTATACATTCGCTTAACCGCCTTTACTTTCCCCAACTTAAGTCAGGTACCTATTAGAGTTGGGTGGACTCAGGGGCACCCAAAAAATCCCGAAATTCAAAATCCCAATCATCACCGGGATTCGAACCCAGGACCTCAGGTTCGGAAGCCAAGCGCTAAACCATTCGACCACCACGCCCCCTGGGCCTGAAGAAAGTATTGTATTTTTTTAAAGTATTTGTTTTATGCTTTTCTTGTTTATTTCGTTGCTTGAGGAAGCCCATGAATTCCTAAATTTGTATTGTGTAAACTTAGTGTAGTTCATGTTTATTAAATAGACAGCTTTCCTCCACGACACAGCGTTCACTGAATGGTTTCCCTCCGATGACTGGTTCCTTAAATAGCAGTGTTGCCCACTCAGCTGGGGGGGGGTGACCTTGATCTTTACAGATAGGATTCACGGGGCAACAGTTCAACTTTGGAACCAGGAAGTGGGAGAGAGAAAGGAAAAGTGAAATCAACAAAATTCACTGCCATCAAAGCTTCATTAAGCAAATACTTTACTCGGTCACGGACGTTTCTTGATTAACGTTATTCCTGATTCATTAACGCAAGACTTAAAATTAACCATTTATTTTTTGCTTTATGACAACTCGAAGTACAACGTAACCTAACTTATCAATATATCTTTCATTTGGTAACAGAAGTGAGACATTCATAGTTAACTATGTCATTTTGAGAATAATGACGATAAAAAAATGGAGACAAGCCTCGAGATGGGAGATAGAATTAATCTATATATATATTCCTCTAAGTCTGAGGTCAAACAACAACATGCAAGCAAGCAACAACAAGTAAATAGGTCATTTCTATTTTTAGCTCCATTAATAATTTTTTTAACGTGAATTCACGCATTCGTTTTACTTATTTTATAATGCGAAAAATTAGAACCATATTTAAAACTCGAATTATTTATGTATTTAATAGTCAAAGAGAAAGTTTTCTAGAGCGCAAATACTCTATAATTCTTTAGAAAAAAATCCATTGACTTGCAAAAGACCTTTAATAAGAATATTTGTGAACAATTGTGGTGGAAAAAAAAATCATTAGCAAGGTTAGAGAGACAAGTGGAGTTTTGTTCTTCGACTTTTTAAAAATTATATTTTATCTTTTCAGTCTGTAGTGTACTATTGTGTTTGTAATTGAAGATGGTGTTCAACTATATGCCAAAGACTTATTTCCCTTACAGCTTGATGGTTAACAGCGTTATAAATGACTATATTTTGTTAAAAATGTGTTTGATTTCTTTTAAAGCAATAGCTTAACAGACAAATAATTATAGGGATGTTAAATCGACAGGATGGCGCGGGGAATCTGTTGTAAGTAATAAAATGGCTTAATTTAATAATTTTTACACTTTAAATTAGAGCGGGTCCTATAAAATTGCGTGTCCTATGAAATGCGGGCCCCACTGCCGTCGCCGGCCCTGGTAAATAGCGGCGTATGCTATGCCGCCGGTCAACTAGTTATGTGATAATTCAAATAAAAAACAACAACATACAAAGCTTTCAAAGATCATATAGAAAACAAGCATGCCTGATACAACTGCTGCTTCGGGGTCACGTGACCTCAATACCTCCACTGGCGACCTTTTTTTTTTAGAGATTTGTCTTACATGTTCATCGCATATCCATGAGCGTAACAGCTCATATTGTTTTTAGTTTGGGGATAGTTTTTCTACGAAGGGAATATAATTCAATATTATAGAACACAGCAACCGATATGCCACCTCCCATCCTCTTTTCTTTTTTTTAATTTCAACCTCGTCACTTCTACAATGCATCAAAAAAAAAATCTACGGTTTCACGCTTTGAAATAGTTTCGAAAATAAGTAGTGTGGACATCAAGTAATAGAGTTCTCGGAAAAGGGGGGGGGGGCGGCATTGACATGTCACTGTCACTATGACACAAACAGTGCAACACTTTGGGACCACTTCAATTACCTACTTACCCCTCCCCCAGCCTTGCGCTTGCTATCCAGGTCCTGTCTCATGCTAGTCAAGACCAGCAACTCTCTGCGCCACAGGTTCGTGTGATTATTCCGCTGCTGCACCTCTCTTGTGTCTCATAGTAAGACTGTCAGTGTGGCAGGCAGGGAGGTAATCCATATCGTAGGTTGTGACAGAATTATCGACTGGCACAACATTCAGCCAGACAGATCTAGGGGCTTGTTGTGTGTTTCCTCGTTCATTGATAGTGCTTTAGGATCCTAGTACAGTTAAATTCTGTTGACTTTAAACTGTAATTTCTTCATTCTGTGTTAATTCGGAAACTCTCTGGATTGCATCGTCTTTGAGATTATTATCATCCCTGACTCTATAGATCTACATGTTCAGTGGTATTAAAGTGTTTTAGTTGTGAATATATCTAGTCAAAGTGTTCGCGCGGAGGAATTGTTTATGAGAATTCAGCAGCAGGATTACGTCATTGGTGCAGGATCCCTGACGTGAGTGTTTGATTTGTTTACCTGCTCGCGCATCATTTTACAACACCTGTTTTGTCACCGGTGAGGTTGTTCACTCTCTGTACTGTAGAAACATCTTCTCTCTTGCTTTCTGTACAAGTTTACATAGATCTAATGGTGCCTGTCTACTTTTTTACTTGTGGGTATAATTGATCTAAGCCTATTAGTGAGGTCAGTGCTAGAGCAAAATATATAAATAATAAATCTATATATATATAAAAAAGTATTATAGTCTTAGAGTCTTGTAATCTAGATATATTATACAATCTTATCCATACTTTTTTTTAGAAAGCTTATATCAACTCACCCAGTCTGTCTGTATGGTAAAAAGTTTGTACACGTTATTTCTCCCACACCCAATTTTGGATTAAGCTGAAATTTTGTACAATTGTTTCTTTTACCTGACAACACAAGAATCAAAAAAAAAATCTAACCAATTAGTTAAATAATTATTGGAAATTAATTATTTTGGTTTGTATCTTGAACAAGGGATAGAAATCGTACTTGACAGATGTGTGGTATTAGTTGAATTAGTCCACTTGAGGAATCTTGAGCTTTGTATGAAATTTTTTTTTATGCATTTAAAAAACGATCATGTAAACGTTCACCAAGAAACCCCCACTACCCTCCCCCTTTCACGACAGACATTGATAAGATCATAGTGCATTGAGAAAACTAAAAGCTAAACAAAAACAATAGTACAGATTTGTAGGTCTAGGTCAATAACATACATTATTATATGGCAAACATAAACTAATTGATACAATTACTCTTTACATAAGCTTGATATATAAATATATATTTAAAGTATATTTTGTTTTTCTTGATCATTCTTTATTTCCTTCTCCTCTGTATCCTTCACTATCTCTCCCGATTAACTATAAAGAATTATGTAAATTTTCCTGCAAATCAATAGCACGTGAAGTTGTTTTAACCTCAATGAAATAAAACTTCTTTTCTGGCCAATGCTGTTGGGTTTAGGATGTATAGAAATATTCTTTTCTTTTCTGGCCAATGCTGTTGGGTTTAGGATGTATAGAAATATTCTTTCCATAGGAGTGAAGAATGACGCTACAATGTAGTTAGAAATATTGGTTTATAATGAGCTTATTCTCAATTCTCAAGAATACATTTTTATGACAGAAAATATCAATCGATTAATGGTTTTGTTACATGTAAAAAGAAAAAATTAAAACAGTAAATGTCACTTCAATGTAAGATGCTTTTTTTTCATCAGAGGACACTATCAGGGGTTTACATGCAATAATAATGGTTGAGTTCCAATATGAGTTCAGTCCCTTGGCTCTTTTAATATACGTTTAGGCCTATATAAAAAACAATCTAAAGATGACCTCATTTGCTTGTTTCTCTTGCAAGCCTGTCCAACTTTTTGAGATACCCTACCCATCATGCCTCTAATAGTAGAGATCGCCTGATCGAAAAAAAGTGCGTCACTTGTGAAGAGTTACAAATGTTTGATCAACTGGAGATAGGGTTTGGGGAGGGAGCGTATGTCAAACCTTTTTCGACCTCCTTCCTTGATTCTGCAAGGATTACGTGGGAATACGAGTTGGTTAACGTACAGGGTCAATTCAAATTATGACCAACGTGCAGAATGTCACGACCTCAGAATGTGACCTCTGACCTTCTTCTAGTCTTTTGTTAAATGTTGTGAAAGAGGATTTGAAGCGAGACTCCCCTACAACGGAGAACTACTATTGACCCTTTCAGTCTTTTACCCTCACGTGTGACCTTTGACGTTAACAGCTAATTATCGTCTGGGCAGAGCCAACATTAAATGCGCTGCTTTGTAGGTATTTGTGCACATTTTTAAAAGTGTTATTAAGAAATATGCAGCAAGTTTTAAGTTTCTCAGCAAACATAAGATTTTTTTTTTTTTGAATTTTAGATAACTCGAGTTACGAACATTGTGTTTAGTTTCAAAAACGAATCGACACAATGACTAGTGCACAAACTTTGAGCCTCCTGAACGAACAGACCGGCAGCAAAAACTCAACAAACAAAATTTCGGATGAGTAGGGGAATGTTTATTGCGACATCACTAACATTCACTTACCTAAATATCAATATAGAAGAATCTAGGTCTTTGTAGTTTCTTTTTTTGTGTGTGCCAGGAGAGTTACTTCCTGTTTGTTTAGCATCGTTAGTCACATTGGTAACCATTGAACACTATAGCCAGTATCTTCCGAAGTTTATTATGAACATTCAACATTGAGCCGGGGAATGTCAGACAACTGTAAAGGACTATTCTCCTTGATGTTTCCATTCTAATTTTGGGCTTCCAAGGCTTCCATCCCTCAGTTTGCAGCCCAGTTTTTTATACACCCAGTCAGACACCACTACACACAAATTTACTTAATATTTTTCTCCATTTAAAAAATACAAACTTTGTCAGTCATCCAAAATAATTTTTGAAAAGTAGCACGGACTCTATGCAGTTTTTAAAGGCCAGATATTCCTTATTTTTAGCACATTTTTAAAAGAAAATTATTGACATGCATGAGGTCTCATTGGAGACCGTGATACACATTCATCTTGCCGGTTTGTCTTTTCAATTTGATTCGAATTGATTCTGTTAATGAGATTTTGGACCTGCTCTATTTTTTTTACGACTTCCTGATAATGAATTTGTTTCATGTCAGTGTCACATTTAGAAGAATTCACTTTGTCATTCACTTCAAACTTAGCCTTCTGTACGGCAGACTTCGTTCTCCTTGTCTAATTCTAAACTCATCCGATAATTCCTGAAAGATAACAATACGGGTATTGATGAACGTTTCTGAGTTTAGATTTATTTCGAGTTCCAGGATCAAGCGTAAATATTAGGCTTCCAGATGTTACTTAAATATTAAAACAATGTCAAGGAAGGATAATCTTTTAGTGAACTGTAGCCACCACTATTGTAAAAATAAAACGGAAGCTAAAGCTCTTTGGTCACATGACAAGGTTTTCTGAGCTTGCACATACCGTACCTTTCTTCGTAGAACCGTACCAGGAAAAGAAGAGGCAGTCAGAGAAAGCGATTTGAAGGCAACATAAAAGAATAGAGTGCCCTGCCTCTGTCTATCCACGGCAAAAGACAGAGAGGAATGGAGAAAGACGGTCAACAAATCTTGTGTGGTGCCCCAACGGTCCAACAGACTAAGGGATATGTGAAGGTGATCCATCTGTTTAGTTTATTTATGTGTGTGTGTATGTGTAAAGGAGGAAAGAAACTATTACCATTTCCTTTCTGTTAAAACTTGATAAGTAAATGAGTTACAGTTGTAGGCGTTGAATGTATGCTAAATCCTCTTTAAAATAATCTCACTACTAATATTAATTAAACTTTAAGTTTTCTAAACTGAAAAAGAAAGAAACTAAAAGGAAACAAAAACACTGAAGGAAAAAAAAATTAAAAGCCTCTACCCAGGCACAGCCTCCATTTTTATGTTCCAATAACAAGAAAGTTTCAACAGGTAAACTTCTTATTACTGCACAAGTCTTACTTCCAATTGTGACAACACATGGCAACGTCCATATTTGTCTGAGGAATCAAAAGAAGTAAAATAGTCTTTAACTCAGCCATCTGTTGTTTTAGTTGTCACATTTGTGAACCACGCAAGACGAGAAAACTGTTGGCACTGGAACTTATCTCAGCACTAATGGACCGATTGTCGAAAGTTCAAGCAGTTTCATTTGCGACTCTATAGACCTATAACTTGATCGGCCTTGTAAATAATAATGATGACTATTATTATCTGTAATTCATAGTAACTAGATCTACACGGTGTATGAAGGGGAGATCATGGGCTGATCCGTATTCGTTCTATATTAGGTTGATGCCCCTTCTGTCTTTATTTTAAATGTTAGAGAAAAGTTGCTTATTTCAGTCATGTCAGGCCGTTTAAACGTATAGTAACAGTAGATCCTACCTGATAGTCAAGTCAACGAGCTATGTTAGCGACCTCCACTATTCCTCACTATGTGATGACATATGACCAATAGCGTAGTAATGTACCAATGGGATCGGGTTTAAGAATATTGTCATAGCACTTAACCCTCCTTAATTCAGTGTGACCGGAAGGAAAATGAGTAATTCATTATCTTATCTATAAGATAAGATATGATAAAAGTGTATTTTCAAAAAGATATTCCGATGCAGGTACATCTTTCATGTCAGAAACATAATTTAAGAACTTTAAATACCCAATGGATGCTAAGTAAAATTATGTAAGAATTCGATACATTTAAATTTTATAAATCTCAATTTTTTTTCATTCAATGGCCCCTGTGCGCCCCTATTGCTTATAGGCCAGAGCGCATTTTGAACCCCTATGAGCCAGGGTTGCTACGCTACTGCACACGGCATCAGCCTCAGTTCCGCTTTTTTATTTTTTTAAAGCGCTTTCTAACGTATTTAATATTTAAGTAGACAAACCTTTTTTTTTGCTACGCCCCTGTGTACTCTACATCCCACCTGGTTGAACCCTGGACACCAGCGTAACGTTCAGCAACGTACTGTACAAACCAAGGACTGTCTACCAAGACAGGTAAAGTTATACACCACACTCATACAGATGAAAAGATGGGACGTGTACAGAAACACCCACTGTGACCCAGATATAACAAACAGTATTGACACAGTCAGTTGATGTACGTATAATACACAAGATACCTTTGTAATTCAATTGTCCTGGGTTTGTTTTGGAACATTGGCTTGGGCGGGAGGCTGACGATCCAATAAGTTGAGATGGTTCAAACTGTATCTTATATAAATATTCCACATTAAGGGAAAAGTATAGGCAACATTTCGAAAGTCTTTTCAACAACGACATTGTCACTCAATCAAACTATCAGAGACATTAGTTCGGTGCTGACACATCACACACAAGAGAAAGTAATCGAAAATCTGAAATCAAGTTCTGTTTGGGTATTTATTGGTATTTATTGAGCATTGTCTTTTCCTTTAAAATAGTTTGCATTCTTAACAATTCTTTAATGTAGTTATATTGAGGCGCAAGCAGTTCAAAATAATTGACTGTAGAGCAGTGTTTCTCAAACTAAAAGAGTGTGTGTGGCGGGGGGTCCGCATTTCATCTGTCCCTTGATTTTCGTTGTAGTGGTGCTGTGACAGTTCACGTAACCAAATCCATCCACTTTCCCTGTCAGAGTTCTTAGCAGGATATCAAGAGAGAGGCTGGTCCATTCTTTCTTGTTATCCAGCAAGCCTTTCTATGGACGACCCTTTCGTACACAGAAAGTTGAAAAATATATACAATTAAAATAACTTCTTAGTTAATAGCCAGTTTTTTCGATCAATTATAATTTTAACTTCGGGGAATGGGGTGGGATATGAACCCCAGCCTCCAAATAGTCTGGTGTTCATATAGACACTTGAACTGCAACATCAACATTTTCATAATTCAAACATGTCAACAAGATTCTTTATTCAGCCATCATGGCTCTCAGATTGTGTCTGGGCATAACTCTTCACCTTAAAGGGGGATAACACACAATATTAGAAGAATGAATGTAGGGAACGTAACATGTTATCCACCGTCTTCTATTGGACACTGATCGATTGTTGTATCACGTAATAAACGTTATAGAATACTTGTTTTTTCTATGCAGGACACTGACCGATTATTGTAGATCGACTATGGGAAACGTGCTTGAAATCTACTTGAAATTCAAGAGTGCAAATGTACCTGTTTAGGCTCTCATAAAGTGTGAGTGTGGGCGTATTTGTGTGAGAGAGAGGAGGGTGAGGGAAGATACAATGTGAAAAAGACAAGTCTGTATTGATTCATTAAATGGTTATACTTGCCGAATGGTTATATTTGCCAAACAATGTCAATATTACGTGTGTATAATCCCATAAACGTCCACAGTAACCAAGTACTTTTTCTTTCTCAAAATGCGCAGACATAAAGCGCAGGGGCAGCACGCGCGGAAGAACTGTGAAAAAGGGGGAGGGGAGTCATCATGCACGCCGTGAAAGAAAGAGCGAAGTTCAAAGTGTTGCTGAAAGAGATGTCTGAGAAATGATCACACTTATTTTATGAAAATGGAATACATCAATAAACATTTCCCCAAATCTAGAAGAGAGCTAGTCACTTTCTCATTATTTTCCACGCCAACGCTTTGGACCATCAAAGCCAAAATGTTAAATCATCCCTTACTAGACCATGGCCCTAGTCCCGGTCAATATTTCCCAACATTCGGAACTCTCTGAAAATGTTTCTGTTCAATTCTTCTTAAAACCCTCCCACAGTGCACTATTTTCGTAGACTTTTTTTTTTTCAATCAGTGGAATTGTGTGTAAGAGAGAGGGTGGGAGTAACAGGACTGACAATTGTCGGGCATGCGATAGAAATATAGAGTGAGTGTGCTGGGATCTTGGCCTCTAATTCTTGGTTTTTCGTGATGCCGCTCTCTAGAAGAAAGAGTTTAAATAACACTATTGGCCAAGGCTAGCAAACTAGCAGATAAACAAGAAGATGAAGAAGAGACAAATAACTGGATGCATCATTCCAATCCTACTGGAGAGGAGGAAGAACTGAATAGCAGAGAGAGAGAGAGAGAGAGATTTGAAAGGAGGAAGAGAAGTCTGTATTGATTCGTCAAGCGGTGGTGTTCGCCGGACAAGGTCAATATTGTGTGCAAGGGAGAAAGTTGGGGGGGGGGGGAGGGAGGGGGACACAGATTTCTGGACTCTGGCTCATTTTTTCCTGTTGCTGCCGTCGACCCAGCGGTTCATCTCTGTCACTTAGTAGCTTGTTGACTTCCGGTCACCATTAGCCTGGATGGAGACTCTGTTTCTTGACTATCTGTCACTCACTAGGCAATTGGTCATGTCATGTCATTGGACCAGATGTGTTCATTGTCACATCTTCCTTTTTTTTCCCTAATTTTACAACAACAATAAAGTTCACAGCCATTTGGAATTTGAATTTGCATATGTCCGTCGATGGTCAGAATCGTGCTCGCCTTAAAATAAAACCCATTATCTTCCATAGATCTTGGTATATGGTCATAAAGTAATCAAATAAAGCCAGCAATATTTTCCCCTTCTCATTTGCTAAATACAAATGTATACTTAAAAGCATCTTAGTTCGAACATTTTACAAAAGTTTAGGACTTTTTGTTACAACACTACTCCAGATTAAAGCTCTACACAAGGTTTGGGCTATATAACTCTAAACAAGGTTAAGACTATATGTTATGAATCTACACCAGGTTAGAACTGTATGTTAAAACTCTACAAAACGTTAGGAATATATAGCTCGAAATAAGTTTAGGCCTATATGTTATAAGACTACACAAGGTTAGGACTATATGATATAGATATTACACAAATAGTCATGTGCTATAGAGTCTAGGCCAATTTTAGAACTAAATGTTACAGACTTCACAATGGTTAGATCTATGTAGCCTAATAATGTCTGAAAAAAAAATTTGTTTAATTTCCCTTGTTGCACATTATTATTGTATTTAAAATATCTCAAAAAATTCATAACCCTGAGTACAAGAGGCTGCATAAGTGTATTTCTAACTATAAAGGTATTACGTAATAGTACAGAGATTGATACAAAGATTCGAACAATGCGATTGGCTTCTGCTATGTAGTTTGTTTTTTCACATCTTTTATCGTTCCAATATTACATGGAATAATAAGAATCAATAGAGAGTAAAACTGACAAATTACCGGAAGCCATTCTTTAAAATTTATTAGGCAAACATTCACCAACCTTACAGGTGCAGGTAAACCTGTATTCTTGTCACAGATCATTAACGTTTTTTTTTTCCATTCATGCATAGTTAAGCTTAAAGCGGATTTTTCTTTATGTAAAAAAAAAATGTCCGCTCTCTTTTTGAAGCTTTGTAATAGATTTTTAAGCTAATTCTATTTAGGCCCATTAAAAATATTGCGCAAAAAATTAAAGCAACCAACCAACTCCGCCCACCCCTTTTTTTGTAGCCTACAGATTAATCGAGACTCAACAGCCAAATTTTTTCTCTTTTCTCCATCTCTGATACAACTTTTTTTTTTCAAAAGTACATTGATAGTATTATCTATTGTAATAGACGTACCATATCCCCATTCCTTCTAGCACTCTCTATAGTTGAGGTGAGAAATGTAAATCTTTGTGGTCAAAAGAAAGTTTAAAATAAGGGAGGAACATGCAGAAATGAATAGAACATTCCGTCACGTCTGCTATGTTAGTAAAAAAAATGCTAAATTGCTTCCTACGAAACTATTCACATTTAGATTTAGATCTAGACCCTATAGTCCTCATGAGTGTGGAGGTGGGAGAATGAAGGGGACGGAAGAGAATTACAAAAGACCTCATTGAGAGGAGAGTTCCCTTAGAAATTCATGTACTCTGTTCTATAATATTATCCAACCGTGCAATACATTTAGGAGTAATTCTAATACTTCGCTCGAGTAACTCTGAGTGACGGTAGAGGCATGTGCTTTAGAAATACAGAGAATGCAGAGCTTTGCAAATGTCAATACCAAGATTACACCCGTCCCACCCAGACGAAATCACAGACCTATACAATGTACCTATATTTCACTACTGGTACGTGGGTGCCAATAAGGTGTCAGTGTCGAAAGAGAAGGTTTATCCAGTTTCAATGGTCAAAAATTCCAAGACGAAGGGAGAGAAGAATAATCGAGGTTGGAGGCAATACTTTGTGTGGATGTGTGCGCGTGTAAGCTATTCACACGTAGTGGTGTAACTACTTCTAAAGCGAAGGAATGTTAATGAAGGACTGGACCATCACTTACCCCGCCCTAAATTTTACTATAGCCTGAAATTAGACACATGTCCCAAATTTTTATTTTGCCTTAATTTTAAATGTAAATCCTTGAAAGACATTAAGAATATTCTAAAATTTAATTATGGACATTCACCTTCTCTATAATGTTCGACATGTCAATGGACCTCATTCACCAATCGTAAACAAATAATATTTAGCCACTTGATTCTCTATATTTTCTATACAAAGTATTTCATCTATAATGGCTGTCACTTGATACGTATTTTTCATTGTTTTATCAATATTATGACGTGGTTGAATGAAGTCATTATAGACATTAGACATCCAAACAGACTAGGGACAAAATAAAATGTACATCATGAAATATCAACTCTGTTAGAAGGTTACTTATAAAACTAAATCATCTTCTTTTTTGAAGTACGGTAACGTCTGTATTATATAAGATAAGAAGAAACGTGTATTGTTTTTAATGTCTTTGTATGTTTCCAATGTTTGAGAGTCTGGAGAATAAAGTTGAACTCTTCAATTTCTTATAATTTCTTTTTGTATGCTGTTGACGTTAGAATTTTGTCCGGTGTCAAAAATGTAATAAAACAAAACAACAACACCGAAACTCATTAAGTGAATTGCCTATTGATAGCTGGCTATTTGTCTAAAGACCTAGACACGCCAGTCTGGTCAGCTGCTGCGAATTGATTTATATGGCTCCCAAAGTCCGGCAATGAGACTTGAGCCAAGTTCAAAGAGAACGGTGTGACTATTTGAGAAGATTTAGTATCAAGTCAATCGGTGCTGATGAGAAGTAAAGGAAGGGGGCGGAGGGTTTCTAAAAATATTTGAACAACTACGATCTAAAAGCCCAAGATAGAGTGTTTGTGTACTAGTGAGTGTGTGTGTAAGGGGGGACTATCGAGAGGAGTGTCAGTTGGGTCACGTGGGCGGGTGAAGCCAGATCAATGTTTGTTTGTTTTCCAAGTTACAAAAGAATCTTTCAACTGTTTTGTGGGAATTCACCTCTAGTATGTTGCTCCTGTGCGTGGGTGAAGCCGAACGGTCAAAGATATAGTGGGGGTTGAATACAACTTTCTAGTTTTAACTCGTATTGGTTGAATAAGGACTTCGAAACTCGATCTGGGTTGTACGTCTGCGCAAGGCTGTTGCCCCTATATCTTAGCTATCTATAATTATGTCAACTAGATACACAATAGTCCACACTCGATTCTATATTTCTTTTATATTTCTAGTTTGCATGGATCTTTGAGACTATGCAAACAAAATCTCAAGTACATCCACTCAATATTATTACAGTATGGACGGGTTGACTTCGTTCATGCGCTGTTGACCCGTTTATTGACAAAGTGAAATATTAGTATTCATATATCCCGTTATGCAGACTACGTTGACGTGTTGAAATAATGTGTTTATTTATGATCATAAAAAAAAAGAATGTCTTGTACTTCAACAAAATTAACTCTCTTCAATTTAATCGTAAATCTGCATCTTCATATTATTTCAGAGAATACATTTTGTTTCTTACATTACTATTAAAATAAAAAGGAAATGTCTAAAAGCTGTTAAATTGTACTTTAAACATTGGACGTACTCCGTGAAGTCATTTGCTTCTAGTAACCTAGTTTTGATACCATTTCTGTAGCATACAAAATAAAACCAGTGGACCAAGAAAACCCTCACTACCATCTTGAGCAATCTCCCCATTCATGACGTTGTGGGTCTTGCGTTTATGTAAATGAAGAAGCCGTGTGAAACATTTGACATCAATCGAATCAACTGCCACACAAAGGGTTCGCTTACAAGTCTGCAATTATTGGACACACTTCCGGTATTGATCCTGGCCTGGAGCGACTCAATTATTCAAAACGTGCTGGTGTGTTTAAGGCCATGCCTTACTCGGTCAGATTCTAGCTTTTCAGAGAAACACGATGCAAAGATAGAAGTAAATAGAAGAGAGGGAGATCATTGTTATAAATTTTTCTTCCTGACATTTTTATTTCCCATTTTGAAGTAAAGGCGTCATAAAATTTTGTGCACATTTCACACAGTAAAGAAATTTAAATTTTAAGATTTTATCAGCTGATGGATGGATCAGTATGTTAAAGACCGAAATATAGAGAAATAGGATCAACACCTTCATCTGTAAATGACGAAAGAAAATGTGCATTTATCTTATCCAAATTTTCGCAGATTTTAATTTCTATGTCGGGAAAGTTGGAATAACAGATAAGTCTATGTAAAATACAATTTTAAAAAAAGTTCCTCTTACAGACCTTGCTATCTACAGAGCAGATAATATTAACGTCATCTGTTTCTTTGACTAACGGTTAACGAGCAGGATCTCGTGTCGCCAGCACAACTACCAACCGCCTTTACTTATTACCCCAAAGTAAAGTCAGTATCCATTAGAGTTGGGTGGACTCAAGGGGCGCCCAAAAAAGCCCGAAAATCAAAATCCCAGTCTTTAACGAGATTCAAACCAAGGACACCAGGTTCGGAAGCAAAGCGCTTAACCACTCAGCCATCGCACCTCCAAAAAATACAATTTACTGGAGAAAAAAGTCTGGGGAAAAGTTCTTCAACAAAGTTGTTTCAAGCGAATCATGGATCTCTATAAATATGCCCAGTCCTGCAAGAGGTCTAAACTGTCAAAATAAATTGAAAACCTGTTTGTATAGCATTAATAATTTTAATGTGTATAGACTCATGATTAAAAAAAAAAGACAATCTATTTGTAAGTGAAGAAGTGCGTGATTCCCACCCAATATCTTGATTATTTTTATATCACCATGAACGGATTAGTTTATCAATCAGTTCTCTTAACATTTATCCACTTCTCATGATTGGCCTTATTGACGTGTTTGGGTGTTTTCCTGATGGCCTTCCTAGTTACAAAAACACGTGACAAAACGCTCCTACGCTGTTTCCTGTTGACATCTAGAGAAACATTGGAAGCAGAGCTGTAATGGATTTTGTTTATTTTTAAACATCTATTTTAAGTTGTATAACTTAGGCCTACTTCATAGTGTCAAAGTCACTTCTATTTGCCCTATACAGTTATATTCTGCTGGCCAGTCCCATTCCTTATGACTTCTGCTCTTGATTCCAGTAACTTGTTAAATCTATTACAATCATTTGCTTTGACTTTGTTCTTGTTTTGTTGTACTTATTTTGGATCTTCTTTCACTTTGTTCTTGTTTTGTTGTACTTATTTTGGATCTTCTTTCACT
>JADKLZ010000130.1:29240103-29259644 GCA_021533235.1 Biomphalaria straminea | reverse complement strand
TTTTTTAATCACAAGTTGAACTGTTAGGTTGGATTATATTTTTTTAAAATTTTGTCTTCAAAGCCATTAGTAAAAACAAAATGTCTGTAGGTCCGAGGACTAAGAAAAAGTTCAGTATTCCACGCAACAAAGAAACCAATTGACGTGTACAATTGAAATCCTTTGTAATCAGAAGAATAGAACAATAAAGAACTTTCGCCTTTTTTTCCCCAAATCTGTGCAAGTATCATTTTTCCTCTGTCCATTTTCATTTCTGTCACGTCCACCGAGGATTAAAGGTCGTTTTCTCTTCCTCCCTCCCCCCCCTCATTCATAGGATGATATGGAGAAAGAGAAACTGCCTTCAGAGAGAGCTGCTGCCTCTCTCGAGTGGGGTCGAGTTCACCTCTACGTTGACTTTGCCCAGCGCAGTATTCATAAAAACATTATAATAAATGTAAATTATCGCAACAGTTCTCCAAACATTATCTTCGAGAATAACAGCTCTCTGACCTGACCATGCTGGGCTGGGCTTTACCGGCATTCGTTTCCTTGACATTAGCTCATAATGTGTTAGGCATCAACAAGTCCATCCACTGTGGAGGGTTAGGCTGACCCAGACATGCGCAGTTATCGCGCACACGTCTCATCAAAAAGTAGCCAGAAGGAGATGAATGTCTGCTATCCCAAGTTTCCAGTTGACAGTGGGTGTGGTTGGTTGATAGGAACTGGCCAACCGTTCTTACGTCTCATGTTTACTCAAAAAGTCATTACTGATTGCAGATCTTAGTGATGGAGCATCACCCTGGAGATTTAACCTTTATTTGAAATACCATTACACGAATAATAATTACATTTCTTTCTCTGTCTCACTTTGTCTTTCTGTCTTTGACCTTAACGTCTCTTCACATGCTTCAATATTGTTAATATCCAGATGATTATGCGTAATCAGGACTGTATCGCTATATTCAAATGAAGTCTTTGTTTCTGAAAATTTCCGGGAAAAGAATGCAAACAAAAAAAATCCATTCTATGGCATAAAAATAAGCAGTCACTCTAGAAATCAATGAGAGCAAAGAGTTTTCAGATATTATTATAATGAAACAGAGCACGTGGCATATCACTTTGCCCCCCCCCCCCCCGCCTTTTAGAGAGGACATAAAAAAAAATTACCTTGACGGCCTATTATACAAGAGTTATCGATCTCTGTATTTGACGTTCAGTCTTCCAAGGTTGAGTCGTTATGGATTTTAATATGTTTAAATAACAAAGGAGGTGCTGTAGGAATCTCGAAGTGATATCTGACCACTGCTTTCTCTACTACGCAAATGTGTTTTCGGTCTGCGAGATGGATTCTTTGATCTATGATATCGTGTTTGTTTTTGGCAGAAACTTTTTGCGACCGATAGATAATTGAGTTCTAAAAATAGAATGGTTTCAGTGACGTTGGTTCCTTGCTTTTGATCCTGTAGTGGACTGACCAGCGGTCACCCCTTCCTTACCAATACAAGAATCTTGGGAAAACGTTGCTATTGTAGCCTAATCCTTATTATCTCCCATCTAGCTCTTCCAAATCTCCAGATACACAAAGATTTGAGGTTGATCTGAATAGTTTTGACCTAACAGAGTTAACGTGTAGTGTTTTTCTGTATTCAAATTATTTTTGATTTCTCTACAGCAGTGCTTCTCAAACTATGTTACGCGAGGCATGAAAAGGTGTGTCCACCAACTACTGAAATAATTAACTAGTAGGCCACCACGTGAAGTAATCTCTTTAAACAAAATTATTATTATAGCTTTTATATAGCGCTACTTTCATGCTTATAGCATGCTCAGAGCGCTTTGGTCCAATCTCATTTGTGGACCAGTGGGGGGAGGGGGTATCTAGGAGTTGGTTTCCCGTGCTGCCTTTGGGCGCTCAGTAAACACAACTCTGCCCGAGTCGGGTGTCGAACCTCGAGCCCCTTTCTAGGTAGTCAAGCAAGCCAAGCTCAAGCCGCACTTAGCCTCTCGACCACGCAAAACGTTTTGCTAAATACTCAGAATTTTCGAAGTGTTCCGTTAAAGAAAACGTTTGGGAAAAACGGCTCTACATAATCTTATTTTAGATCAATGCATTTCTCCCAGCGACGTCCAAACAGTAGGTCAATTTAGTGTCTCTTGTTATAGGTTTGTCTTGTCTTTGTAAATAGCTGTCTGGCTTGGACAGATTACTCAGAAGATGTTTGAGTTTTGTACGGGTGTATTATTTGCAATCACGAACTAACAAACACTATGACAAGAACAAGAGATGAACGAAATCCAGACCGTTAAATAACTTGAACAAAATTTAATACGTAAAGGCCACAGTCGAGTCTCTGTCTATAATACAATGTTATCACCTAGAAGTCCTAGTTAGCGCTGAATAATATTAACATAGACAAGCTAAGCCCCACTATCCGTGACGTCACTAAATGTAGCGTTCAAAGTTCGTTATCTATGGTGCATCCCTATGCTAAGTGCCTATACTTCCATAAAAAAAAAGTTGCACTCCGATTTTTTCGTTTAATGATAATGCTATCACCATTGTGAACGCCAATATATGAAGAAATATGCAACAAGTTGGTAAATGAATGAATGTAATGAACGCAAAGTATTTTATTTCCTTCTCACACATCCCATTGATGACAACATTCTGTTCAGAGAATGACTTTGTCACGTGTTTTAATAACAGCGCACTAACAAGTAATTCGATTTAATTATACTCCAGTTTCCTGTCGAAATGTCACTGCGACACTGTCAGACGTTGACCTTATCTCACTTCTGCATTCTGGCTTGAGTCTACTTCAATACACTGTCCCTACGCAAAGACCCATACTCCATTTCCCAAATTACTTTGTTATCGAGGATCTGTGCAGTCGGCCTGAAGAAGGGAATGTGAACGGAATTCAGAGATTGCGTCTGATATTGCAGGGGCAGGGTCACTTCAGTTAGTTCCCCCATCTGGCAGACTTTGCAGGCTACTGAAATCGCGTTTCCGAGTGACGGCATTTGAAGGAATTTGAAAGAATACATACACCTAGGAAAGTAGATATCTACAAAGACATTTACCTCTTTCGTTTTTAAGATTCACGATTATTAATGTTATTTATTTTATAGGAACACTACACAGAAATAAAAGACTGCTATATATTTGTAAGTTACCACTGACTGATTTATCAAGAGAACTCTTACACTGTTGCATGAAATTTCGTACACAGATTCCTTTTACATCCTAGGGGCTTGTTGAGAACCGGTTCTGAGCACCGAAATTAGCTAAAAAACGCAAGCTTTCTGTCCAACCTTTGTATTTGATTTTCCGTATTCCTCCAAAATGTGGCAGTCTGGGACCACTTTGTGAAAATATCTCTCCCTAGAAACATAGTTTTCGCTACTATTAGAATAAAAATATGCATATAGGATATTATTAACTGGTAATTGTCGCACTTTTATTTACTGCTAGGCTAAAGCAGAGATTATTTGAACGCTAAGATTATTTATGTATGACTTTGTGGCATATTCCCGTGTTCAATCTTGGCATTTCAACTTGTAAGTAAACTTTAGATTTAGGTTTGTGGGGATATAAGAGAAACACACCACCAGTGCTTGACTCGTGTCCTATTTCTCCTAATTAGAAAGTGGTACTACACTACTAATAAGCTACTGCTACATTACTAATAAGCCAGTTATTGAGCTGAAATACTGTTGTAAACTAGAGCGATTATTCCACCATGGAATTAAGTTTCATACTTTTCGCAATCAGATATGACTCGAATACATTTCTGTTTATTCAGATTATTTATGTAGTATGTTGTTTGTATTTGAGAATGGTTTCAGTTGTATAATCTCAGGAGAACTCTTCTTCCTTCGATGCAAAATCTCAAATTGTTGATTTCATTAGGTTCTGAAAATAATGAATGTTTTCTGAGATTCTGAAGGTTTGTCTAGGGCATTCTGCGTAGTCAAGGGATAATTTAATTTGTATCCCTTATCCTTTGACTAAAACTACATTGTGACGTCATTGTCTGATCTCCTTGGTTATTGGCTCGGACAGATGCATGCAGGTCCCAATAGAATATCGTAATAAATCCACACAACTATGAACTTCATAGAATGTTTTACAGTAATCTGTAATCTCTACTTGAAAATTTTTATTTGAATAATATTTATTTTATGTTCATTTTAACCAAGGAATGCTCTCGTTACCAATCAAGCGGTCTTAGTCTTAATGTTAGGTATCCATTGGAGTTGAGTGGACTCCCTAAAGATCCTGAAAGTCTTAAATTAGGGTCGTCACCGAGATTCCCCGAGAATTGTAACAATATAAATATCACTATTGTGTGCCTGAATCAAAAGTCTAGATGTCGAGAAATGACTAAGGTGCCAAATTTGACATTCTTCACCCATTTGATTGTAGCTCAAAGTAAGCTGATATAGAACCAACCTCATTTTTATTGTAGGGTGAACAAAAGTTGTATATTGTTGACAATCAATGTACCTTTTCATTTCTTATCTGTGGTCTAACGAATAATCAATAAGTCTCTGAACTGAATCCCATAATATCCCATAATATCTTCATCTATTGGTCTATATTCTATATTTTTATTCATCCCATGCTCAATTTTTAATTAGGTATGAAAGACTTCATATAGTTCCTAGATCTCGATAGAACGGCCATTGATCAGCTTCATGATTTGATAATTCTAATATAAAAAGGTTAAAACATTTATCTCGCGGAGCTTAATATTTGTACAATACCTCTATTCAAGTCAACTTAATGTAGATTTAAAAAATTGAAAATAAAGATCGAAAAAAATTTAGAAAGCAGTTGTCACTATAACGTCGTAGAAGTAAAATACAGGCATGCTATACTAGGCGACTTTTGGGACTTCGTGTTTTCCCCCTATGGACAGCGATGTTAAAGAACGGAGACCATTCTTGCATTAACTACAAATTGATCAAAACTCATTTCGTGTAGTGTTCGTTGTGAAATTTTTTATAAGAAGTTCAGTTTAAGTACTGTTCAGGGCACAAGTCGTCCACGAGTTACCTCTTCAAAACATGTTCAGTTATACTACAATTTGTATTTCTTACATAGTCTTCTATAGATTTATATTAATGTAATTATTTCTTTCTTTTCTTCAGCATTCTCTCTCTCTCTCTCTCTCTCTCTCTCTCTCTCTCTCTCTCATTTATTCCCATTCCATGTGATCCATGTGTTCCCTTTACTCTTAACAATCTTCCAGTCTAATCCTTGTATAAATCAAATCCAAAGAATGACTCACACAGTTCCATACATCATCATTCGATACGCTGAGACCAATACATTTGTGACATTCGTCTTCGCTGACTACACCAGCTGGCCAAACAAACCTCCGTAATTAACATGTTGGTGCTTTGTAACTGACCATCATAACGATCCGTACAGTACTCACTGACCTCCATAAATATAATGTTGTTACTAACCAAATGACACCCACACCCACCACTACAATCATGATGTTATTATTAGATTGTCCTCATAAATATTATGCTGTTTTTTTTTTACAAGGCTTACATTCTATACCAACCTATTCTGTCTGTCTGGACACGTTTATACATGTTATTTCTTCGACACCCAATCTTGGATCAAGCTGAAATTTTGCACAATTATTTCTTTTACCTGACTACACAAGAATGAACAAACAAAAATTAACCAATTAGTATTTAGTTAATTAACTATTGGTAATTAAATTATTTTGATTGGTACAAGGGGAAGATATTGTTCTTGACAGAAGTGGTGGAATACGCTGAATTAGTCCCCTTTATAGGTCGCCGCTCTAAATTGAAACAAGCAATATATAGGCTAACTATAGAATCTTCTCTAGTCATAAGTACCTAACTAGCAGAGTGCTCAACACTCATTTTCCCATCTGATCCAGATAAGTGATAGGACCATTAAAGTCATTGGTTAACATGCATGACTAAATGCATGACGCGTAGGACGTAGTCATCCTCTTTTTTGAAGTAACGTCCGTATTATATAAAATAAGATAAAAGAATGAAATATCGCTTAACAAAAACAATTGGTAAAAAATATAATTAATCGCAGTGATTTATTATTGTTAGTCTAAATCTATTACAAATTTAATTACGACTGATTCAAACTACACTATACAACTACACTTAATATAAGCTTGTATTTCAAATTTAAAAAAGTATTTTCTTTTATTGTTTTTCTATTTATCACACCTTTCTGAAAAAACAACATCATCATATTGTACTATCCACCTACCATCCCTTCTTTAACACCATCACCCCCCCCCTTTTTCGCAATTATGTTGTTACTTATTCTCCTCTCCCACCATCAAGGAGTTACTATCAAAAACACTCCTTTCCCGTTTTACTACAACTACAGTTGTATGGCTTCTGACCAGTAACACAGACTAAAAACGCAAAATACCTAGGTGTTATAATAAATGAAAAACTGTCATGGAATCCCCATATTGATGAAACTATAAAAAAATCAAACAAAGCATTAGGGTTTATTAAAAGAAATTTCTATAAATCAAATAAGAACATAAAACTAAAATGCTATTTAACCTTGGTTAGGCCAATAATAGAATATGCATCCTCTGTTTGGGACCCCTCAACTCAGGAAAACATAAGGAAACTGGAACAGACACAAAATAGAGCAGCGAGATTCATAACAAACGAATATTCACATTTCACTAGAGTAACACCTTTAGTAAAATCACTAAATTTAGAAAGCCTTCAGGATAGAAGACTTAAGAGTAAAGTAGCAATTATACACAAAACACTGAACCATAATCTCCAAATACAAAAACAAAACTTAATAAAATACTCAGAAAGACACAAAGATAAAGGCACATTCCTCGTCCCATATGCTAGGACAAATCTGTACAAATGCTCTTTCTTCCCTAGTGCCATTAGAGCATGGAATGGTTTGCCTGAGCTAGCCAGGAAAACCAGTGACTTGGCAGAATTTAAGTCACTGATAAATATGCATGACTGAATGCATGACGCGTAGGACGTAATCATCTTCTTTTTTGAAGTAACGTCTGTATTATATAAGATAAGATAAGATATTTTACTACTGGTGAATGACATGACACAATCTAATTCCACTTCAACTGGCCCTGGAGAATTACAAGGTTAAATTGACCTATTCTGTCCCCAGCATCTAGTCCTCGACATCTCTCGAGGCTCTCCACTGGGTGAATAAGTCAAAACCAGCAACTAATTTCTCCTGCTGTGGCGAATGGCTGTCATAAGCTTGATAGTCTGGCAGGGTATAGATTGAAGGGTCGGTGTGGTCGACACAAGCAATCAAATTATTGACCAGAGTGCCCAGTGCGAGGGTTGTCTTCGCGGAGGGCGTGGACTCGTAGTTTTGATAATGCAACATCGCTGCTTTCACTTCGTAAGAATGGGGCTTCTGATCTAGATCTACGTGATTTTCTCTTGGCAAACATACATTTTAACAACATAAAAACAACTTCGCACAAAATGAAGGCCTACATTTTTGTTCATCCAAATTCAGTTCTGTTTCTTTTTTCTTATTCCAAGCACACACACACACAAGTAAAATGATCCTGATGCTTTTAATTTTGTTTTCTTTAAGGAAAGATAGAATGAATATAATTGGACGCTCAATCTAATGATTTTCAAAAGAAAAAAAAAGAATAACAAGATTACAAAGAGAGTTTGTGTGATACACAAACTCAGAGGCGGCCCCCGTCGGAGTCGGATCCCTGTCAGATCCGCTTTGATCTCTCAACGGACGGACAGACAGACAGACAGACAGACAGACAGACGGACAGATAGGCCACACAAAACTAATATACATCTTCCGTGCTTTGATCTCTCAACGTTAGCCTTGTAAAGCCGATGTTCAAGGCAACTGCCACACTTGTTTTATGAGTTGATTACTTTACGAGTAAATACTGGTATGTTACTCGTATGTTGGAACAAAGAAAAATGTGAAAACATGTGCAGTATATTAGATTATTAATTGTCTTAAAGTAGGTTTCATTTATATTGCATACTAATTAGGTTTTTTCTCTTTAAATACTGTTTGCATAAAATATTTTTAAAAATTAGATTTTGAGCTTTTAGAAAAAAAAAAAGTAGCCGTTGCATCAGAACTTTGAATGCTCTATATTATCGTGATGTCAGATTTTCATTTTCTCTTCTACTTTCTGAGCACTAAACGGGACGGACGGACGGACAGACAGACAGACAGACAGACAGACAGACAGACAGACAGACAGACAGACGGACAGACAGGCCACACAAAACTAATAGCGTCTTTTCCCCTTTCGGGGGCCGCTAAAAAGTATGTTTCATATGCACGTATCCAACTTGGTAGTTAGTGATAACAAGAAGCAAGATGAGTGGCCAGAGTGAAAGAGCGCCGAACCAACAAAAAGCTGAGAGAAGAAGCAGGTCTTTCTGCAAATGTCCAAACCTACCCATACCACGTATGCGGTCTTCTTCGAGTCCATAGGAAATGAGAAATGTGCCCATCTTTGACCACGAAGGGCGAGCTATATGAGAACACAACCTTTTGTAATAACTCCATTTATTGATTTGCCTTTCTGCTTCTGAACAATTCTAGTTCTCTCTCGAGACATTTGAGGTTGACCTTGACATTTAACTAATAATATTTACAGAGATGATTTTAATGGCAGAGAGAGACCGGGAAGTGTTTGCAGACGATAATAGTTGACCTTACATTGATTTTATGCCCTTTTTTATTCTTCTGTCTGGCCTTAAGTTATTACACTACACAATTATGCGTAGGACGTAATCATCTTCTTTTTTGAAGTAACGTCTGTGACATATAAGATTACATTATACATTTACAATGACACATTTAAAAAAAATAGAAAGAATATAAAGAACGATCATTCTCCATTAGTACATAAATATTGGTCATCTGTCAAAATTGAGAAGACACTAAATGTGGCTCAACAAAAATGGCTGAGACGGATTCTGAGAGTCAGTTAAACAGATCGAGTCTCAAACAAGGAAATCCTATGCCAAACTGGGAGTCTAACACTCAGTGAGGTTGTGACAGAACGTCGCATGAGGTTTGCGGGACATGTTCTACGACAAAATGAACTACGCATACCAAGAATTGCGATGACAATACGAGGAAAACGCAAACAGGGACGTCCTCGTATAACCTGGCTTCATACCTTCATGGAGGACCTCAGAACAGTGGACACCAGGTGAGAGGAAGCTTCAGATATTGCCAATGACAGATCTTTATGGCCAATGCGCCGAACGGCGTGGGAGAACCTAAGTCTAAATAAGTCAAGAGATAGTAATGTATTTTGAACCAGCCAGTTTACAACATCAGCACCACCGTATTACCCTTGTGACGTGTGGGATACAATGGGAAATGTGCATGTCTCTTGCTAAGTTGAACTAAGGCAATGACATTGTTACATTTGTTTGTATGTTGTATGTGTTTTTATGCTTGTGTGTGTGTGTTTGTCACGAGTTACTTTCATCTTATGTTTCAGCCTCGACTACTGTAACATTTCGTGGATACGAGTATGTCGCTTATCAGCTGTATTCAGATGGAAGGCGGTTTATGGATAGCACCAGGGTCTCTTTGGAGTTTAAGGTAATGTGTACTTTGTTATAATTACAATGGATGAATGGCCGGATAGATGGATAGGTTAATAGATTGAATGATGGATGGATGAATAATCATATAGTTATCGTTTATCCAATAACCATTTGAAAAGCTTTTCGTTCTCTGCTAGTCTCATATATCCCAACTACTAAAGCAAAAAGCTCTATGGTACTTGTCAATTCTGTATCATGGCAATTAGTGTTTGGTTAATAAAGAAGGCCCTACTTTTAACTTCGTCATATTTTCTTATTCTTTTAAACCCAAAACAACATTTTGTTTATACTTTAGAATTTAGAACAACATTTATGGGGACGTAAACCAATTACTATTTCTTGATCTATTCATAGAACAATTTCAAACTTTGCTTGATTCACTCTGCCCTCCGTAAATTTAAATCTCCCAAGACACTGGATTCTGGACCAGAATAAGATCTGTTATTGACTTTCGTGTAATGAGAAACTGAAAAGGATTCTGGTTCTGACTGCTGGACTAGCATAGAGACTAATTGACAATTTTTTTTTTGATTTTTAAGATTATTAGCTCTTTAAGTTCTAGAGCGAATGTATGTTGCATTAACTAAATAGTCGGTTGAGTGTGTTGAATATATATATACAAGTACCATATAGCAGCCTAATGTACCTATGTTTATAAAATGGACCTCATTCACCAAACTCAAACAAACAACATTTTCTGTATATGTTCTATACAAATTACGCAATACGTAAGGGTGTCACGTGATCCGTATTTTTCACTATTTTATCAATATTATGACGTGGCTAAATGTGTGTATTTACATTTGGTGAATGAGGTCCATTGTTTTACATATGTCGGATGCTCCTTCAGAGTTGAAGAAATCTAGATCTACTTCATAGTCCAAACCTCCTGCAGGACGACGGAGGTCGGCAGCGGGGAGGGCATTAACTCTGGACTATCGAGACAACCGAACCGACAGCCCAGCGCGCATACGACCAAGCATGCATTCTATATACGCAATATCTCTCTATATAAATGTTCTGGCCGTTTTTGCGACTTATCTATTGATTCAATGTTTTCTTCTCAATTTTCGGAATCGAAGACATTGCCACGATCTTCGTAGATCTATATTATAAATACAAATTGTTTCTTCAAAGGAAATCGGCGTGTTCATCTAGTCGTGCATGTTAATGAGAAACTCAAACTCTGTTAAGTCATTGGTTTTCATGGCTGAGTCAAGCAACCTGCCCCATGCTGTGATGGCACCAGGGAAGAAACATGTCGATGTTCACTCACCTTTCTGTCACTGAACTTTCCACTCAATCAGCTTCTATGTAACCTAAAATTAAAGATCACTTACAATAAAAGTGGTTTACTAGATGCTGTTGGATATAGGCCTATCACACTTTTGTTAAAATCCTATATCAATATCATGATAGTCATATATATAAAAAATATTTATTTGTGTACTTTTGTGGTTAACAGCTTTATCTAGACACTACTAACAAATTGTTGTGAAATGATGCAAACACAGAAATTGTTTATACATTTTCTAGGATTAAGTGAGGAAAAATTCTATCAAGTTTAAAAATACTCGTCATAGTCGGTCATAGCGACAAAGTAGTAGATAGTAGACTGCATTTAATGATAGACTTGATATATGTCTACATTGCACATTATATTTCAAAATTTGATGAAAATCGAATTTTGTTTTACAAATATATCTTTCCACTCTCTTTTGTTTTCTTGTTGCAGCATAGATTTGTGCATTGTTACTCCCCCCCCCCAGACCCTCCTAGTAGTTTTTGTATTGTTACTCCCCCCCCCCCGACCCTCCTACTGGTTTTTGTATTGTTACTCCCCCCCCCGACCCTCCTACTGGTTTGTGTATTGTTATTCCTCCCCCCAGACCCCCCTACTCATCCACTCGTTATTTATGTTACAAAATTATAAAGCTTCGTGTTATTTTCTATTTTTAGACAGAGCGCGGCTCTGGTGTGCTGTTGTATGCTGTGGGTAGCACGCCCTACCACACACACATCACGGTGTCCATCTATTCCGGCTCCATCCACGTCTCCATCTCCTTCGAGAGCGAAGACCTGACCTTCGCTGAGGGCATAGGACTGGACGATGGCAGGTAAACAGCCAGATCTAGTTACTGTCACGTCAAATGTCAGAATGGGAATTCACTATTATTGTCAACCTTGTCCTTTAGTCTAGTTTCCATATTTGATACAACAAGCACCCAGTGGCGGAATCATCAATAAGGATCAACGGAGTTAGCTGACACAAAGGGGCGTTTTACAATTGAATAATCGAAATATGAAACCTATTTTTATAATAATAATGGGTTGGAGACATGAAAAGGCAAATCCAAGCCAATGGACCTCATTCACCAAACGTAAACAAACAACATTTACTCTAAATGTTCTATACAAATTACGCAATACGTTAGGCTGTCACATGATACGTATTTTTCAATATTTTATCAATATTATGACGTGGCTAAATGTGTTTATTTACAATTGGTGAATGAGGTCCGTCGTAATGATTCTTGAATGGATTTGTTGTATGAAGTATGGAGGTCACATACTTGTGTTGGTCATCAATTTAATTGTGCTTAAAGTCCATTGCAAATTAAAGTTGTGGAAATACCCAGAAATTAGGAATGTTTGCAATGATTTAATGTAGTCCTTGATAATATGGAATTCTTCACTTGATGTCGAAATTCTAAAAAGAAAAAACAAGATACAGTCTTTGTAACAACACATTTTATTTCGTATTTTATATATTCCTTTTGTTTTTTCTTTTGTTAGTCGTGTGTATTTCCAATCACTTCCCATAGTTTGATGTTGGTACTCGTGTTCATTATCATTGAGCATGTTTTCTATTCACGTAGTAATGCATTTCTTTCAACCAATCAATGCAAATGACGTAAACTACTTTTAAAGCGAAAAAAAAAGGACAATACAAAAGCATAAGGAAAATATTTCCATCCTAAACATAATATAACAACGAAGGTGTCGTGTTGCCAGAACAACGACTAGCTGCTTAACTATCCACAATTAGTGTCCATGGCCCCCATTAGAGCTACACATACCAGCTTTATGAGCTTGGATCTGGATTTGAGCTCGAAACTCTTCATAATCTAAGCATAAACTGTGCTCATCCCTATGTCTGTATTAATAAGAACGACATGGAAAAACAAGTGTAAGGCATTCAAAAGTTTCCCATCCACTATCACGCTCATCATTTCATTCAAACTGTATGTAAACTTTAAAACTAAATTTTTCTTTACACGTTTGTTTCAGAAGTAGGTGAGCAACTATTTTGTTTATTTTTTTTAATATTTTTAATTCTCTCTTTGTGCCCATAAAAATTCAATGTTTAACCTGATTTATTAATATAAGAAATAACTAATGCTTTGTCTTTACCTGTGTAGACCTATATACTGCAAAGCTTTTTTTTTTTTTTGACATCTTTATTTTTATGTGAATTAACATTATAGCAATAGCAACTAACAGAATAACCACGCGCCTAACAGACTTTTATATAATTATAAAGAATAATTATACTTTGCTTTTTCTTTCGACTGACAAAGTGATATTAATAATAGAGCTATTATGTTCAGAGTTATGAAAATGACTGTTGCGATTTGATTGTATGTGTGAGTGTGAGGGACTTGAAATGGTGTACACAAACGTTGAATTTAAGTCTTGATGAAAAGCGGAAGTGACGTATTAATAAAATAATAGTAGGAGGTAAGACAGGAATTTGTGATTCGTACAATTTCTTCTTCTTATACAATACAGACGTTACTTCAATAAAAAAGATGATTACGTCTTACGCGTCATGCATCTAGTCATGCATGTTAATTAATAAAACTTACTAATTAGCTGCATTCCATTTTTGTTGTGAAGCTGCACCTCATTTGAATATCTCCACCTATACTTTCAAATGACAACAGCTGTTATAAAAACGTCGCAAATTAACAAAATTATTTGACTTGTCGGCCTGTTTTATTGTTTCTAATTTGTATGCATGCAGGCGTGCATCACACGTTGTACTGAACGTATCTACAGCTTTAAACATTAACAATAACAAATAAATCAATTTAGCAAGCAAGACAAAAAAAAAAAAACTTTTATTCAAGTGCAATTAACAAAAATACTCTGACGAAATTATAATTAAAGAATAGGGGACTTCAGAGGAGATTTTTTTGTGTTGTCAAGAATTGAATTAGCCCTGACCTTTTTTTAATTATAACTTTTTATGTTAGTAGTATCATTTTCAGCCAAAAAAAAAAAAATCCAAAAAGTGTAGTTTGTTTGTTTAAACACATTCTAAAATAGTTTTGTTTTGACTACAATAATTTACTCAGCGTAGTCTTCTGGAGATTGATATAATAAAAAATAAAAAGTTGTTATAGAATTCCAAGAGTATCAAAGCAAGCAGGTTTTTACTAATTCTCGTCATTTCCTGTTACAGTAACCTGTAGGAATTTTTGTGTTAATCCTTTTGTAACGTGGGATTGCCACCTGAGTTTTCTTATTTATTTGCAAAGGTGCTCCATTGGTTATTTTAAAATAGCAGCAAGGTGTTCCATTGGCCTTTCGATTCATCACGTACTTTAGGACTTAGAAAATAATGAGCTAATAGATGCCAATTTATTATCCTCTTAGGCATTTGACAAAGTTTACCCCCATAGCTTGCTAATCTTTCTATTTTACATAAATGACTTAACAAATTCTGTTGGTCAAGGAATAAAAGTCAGATTATTTGCAAAGGATTGCATAATATATATAATATAGAAACCATGAAATATCTAGGAAAAAGTAATCATTAAATCCTCATATTGACGAAATTATTTTTAAAAATCTAACAAATCTTTAGGATTTATTAAAATACATTTTTAGAAATCAAACAAGAAAATAAAACTAAATGTTATTTAACCTTGGTTAAACTAATATTAGAATATGCGTCCTCTGGCACCCTTCACTAGAACAATCGCAAAATAGAGTTGCTAGCTTTGTAACTAACGTATATTCATGTTTGATGTTTGGTGACATCACTAAATTTAGAGACGATTCAGGACAGAAGACTAAAAAGAAAAGTAGCAATTATACATAATGCATTGAACCATACTTTACAAATATCAAAACCAAAACCTTATAAAACACTCAATAGTGAATAAAATAAACAAGAAATGAACAAACTCTCATCCGAATCACAAGAAAGACGACGCCTGTTATAACCTATCCCTAAATGACAAACGCTCTAATTTTTTCGCCTCAGAACCGGGCACAGCAGAATGAGACAACATATGTTCCTGAAGCTAAACATTGGAACTAACGAAATCTGTCCTAGTGGAGTGTCACCAGAGAATGCTGACCATATCCTTCAAAACTGCATTCTTTATCAAGCGCCCCGAACAAGACACTGGCTCAAAACAGCCCTATAGAAAGAAAAGATAGAAAAGAAAACTACGTGGAAAGCTGCCTGATTTGGAGACCACTGAGCAGTTCATCTCGTATATTGGTCTAGTCATATGAACGCTCCAACATAACAATGGGAACGAGGAGCAAGAAGAAAGCCAGAAACACGCAAAGATAAAGGAACATTTTTTATTCCATTAAAACAAATGCTGCTTCTTCCCTAGTGCCTAGAACATGGAGTAGGTTGCCTGAATCAGCCAGGAAAACTTTAGTCGAGTTTAAGCCACTGATGATCATGCATAACTAGATTGATACATGAAAAACATAGAACTGAATTATTTTCTCTTTGAAGTAACGTCCGTAATTTATAAGATAAGTTTGAAAGAAGAACTCCTTTTAGCTTTATTTAAAACCATTAAGTCCTTTAAAAAATATAGCAATGCGGCTATAAAGGAGTTTAGCCTGATAACTTATTTTAAATCTACATTTTTATAAATCATTATTCTCTTGATAGCCATGCGATAGTCTTGTGAAACACTCCTCTTGTCCTTGTCTCCGGAATTGAAGACATTGACATTATTTTCTTGAGAAACAGACCAAGACAATTACATTTTGAGAAAGAGCTTTAAACCCAAATAACTGAGGCCTAGTTATATTAGTATATTAGTATATTTTTTACATGTATGCATCATGTAAATTGTCGAAATAAAAAAAAACTCCGAGGGTGTGAATGAAGTTCCATTAATATTTAGGAATAAAATAGTTTTAAAAACTTGACATAATTAAATGCTAATAAGATCATAATGATAAAGCTTCCAAATAATTATCAGATTGTGACAAAACGTTTGCCCCCGTTGTGAAAAGACTCGATGTATGAAACACAGCACCTCAACATAAATGGATCAACTATTCACATTTAGCAGCTGATGACAATTACTTCCCGCGGGGAGATTGCTGCTATTTGCAAAGACTCTTTTTTGTATCGTTGGGTGTCTCAGCATGTTAAGCATTGATATGTTTTTCGATTGTGTTCTTCCAAAATACACAATGGAACGTTCAAACTTGTTTGATGGATGTTTATTGGCCGAACTGCGCAAAACACATTCCCTACAAACTTGTCAACTTTTAACCTTTACATTAGCATACCTTAGTAGAATAGTATTTTTAACGAAGTTATATAACTCGTTTAGCTTGATGAGTTAACTTGAACTAACAAAAAAATGTCAGTCAAATTGAAAGAAATAGTATGAAATAGATTGGACTAGCATTATAATAGAAGAAAATGAAAAGAAAAGTTGTTCATGTAAGCACTTGTAGTCTTTATGTATGTAAGCTAATTAGCTAAGAAGCCTTCGGGAATCATTTATCTTAACATTAGTATCTACTAAGTATCTACTAGAACTCTAGTTCTACTGTTAGATTTAGATCTCGATAGTTGAACTTTATGTCCAAAATGCCGAATGCCAGAATTTTAATGTTGTTATAGTCTATGTAAGCCTATGTTATCAAAGGGCAAATATTTACGATTTTAATGCAAAGGATTTGAACGAAATTTTCATTTTAAAAAAATATATGAAATTGTCTTAGCTGCATTGCTTCTCTTGTAAATTAGGCTCACCCAGCCAATACCTTTCTGGTTATTCACATCTCTATAATTCTGACATCGCTTGGCCTAATGTTAGATCTGGATCTCTCCGTATAGAGTCCTTAATAACATGTATTAGACGTTGCTTGTTCCATTTAATTGACTCACGATTCCGATAACAGAAAAAAGAATTTAAAACTTGAAAAGATATTGTAACGATATCCAAGCAAAAGTGATAAGAACCCAAAATGTTTTTAAAGCAGTTGAATGGGATGCACACGTTGAGCCTGATACAGAAACGCATTATCTCTTTGTTTGTCTTATAAATATTGTTTGCAAGCTTATTTTACATTGGCATGGACTGAGTGTTGGAATGATTTTTTTTTAATCAGAAAGCATGTTAATGTTCACACGAGTTCAAGACAAAGTTGTGTATGTACTTTGCAAGCTAATAACCACTTGCTGTAAATACCATTAAAAGGGAATTCATTTGAATATAAATTCTGTATGCTTGAGCATTTTTAAAAAGAAAATTGTAACAAAACACGTTTCTCAACTTATCATTGCGGGCCTAATATAGAGGCTACATTTTCCAAATAATTAAAACTTTTTTTACTTATCAATCTATAACTGCATAGATATTTTCATAACCGAATCAGATTGCTATTTTAAAAATAACAATATTTCTTTTAATTTTTTTGAATGCATTTTTATATTATTTATTTATTATCTTTGTCAAAATTTTTAAATAGATTTATTTTTTTTTTGTCGGCTTGAGCATTTAATCTCACAGAAAATACATTATAAATTGAGACTGAAGCCTAGAAATCCAAACATAATAAGTTTTACCATCTATTGCAAAGATATAGATATAACAGATCGTTTTTTAAACTTGAAATTCACCTGTCGTAAACATTGGGGGATTTTTGCTTTTAGCTTTCATGCTGAAACTGACTCAACTTTCCAGTGGATGTTTTCTATTTCCCAGGTGGCACAATCTGACCATTGAACATCGCCAAAGAAACGTCACATTTTACCTTGACGGCAAGTCGACTGAGAAGAGAGTCCTGAGAGATTATTACCTCAGCCTTGACTCACACATTTATATTGGGGGTGGAAATAATTTCGTTGAGACTAAAGGTAAGTGAACTCTAAATTACAGACTTCTCAAAGTCTTAATAACATACGGATAAAATCTTATGAGATTAAAAAAAAATTAAATGAACTGATGCTGCAAAACTTGAATCAGTTACATCTTTTTTATGGATTTAAAAAAAAAATAAAATCATTCATCATATAAAATAATATATAGAATGTTTAATTAGCTTTCCCAAAGATGAATTAATTGTTGACCGTTACCATGTTGTTCTGAAGCAGTGTTTCTCAAACTGTAAACTATGACTCTATGTCCGCGAGACGATCGAAGGGTCCGCAGAAAGATAAAAAATTGTAGACAATGAAATAACTTCTTCGCTAAAAGCCAGTTTATCCGATCGTATAATTTGAATAATAATCTATGGACACTCACTACTGTTTTATATATTTATTACATACTTTTATATGACGACCTAAACCAAAGATTTTAAAACATTCTTCAACTGGATACAATTTGGGAAGCGTGGTCGAGAGGCCAAGTGCGCTTCAGCTTGGCTTGTCTTGGCTACATATCTTTCTAGCAGAAAGGCAAAAGTGTTGCCGTTAAACCGTGGTTTGGGGGGGGGGGGGGAAAGAATTCAGATGAACAACTAATTTGTATGGGATAAGGAAGGGAATGACATGATAGTAATTACCATTTTAGAGAAATTTGGACCATATTGTGTTTCAAGGAGAACCCTCACATATGATGGTAAAACATGCAACTTGTGGGGAAACAGAAATCCTTTTGCAGTCTGTTGCAATTTTTTTTTACATTGTTACATATACCGTATTAATTATACAGCGTGCATTTATGTAGCTTAGGGGTCCGTGAGCAAGTTTTGACTATACAAAGGGGTCCCCAAGTCAAAAAATTTAAGAGCCTCTGTCCTAAAGGAAGTAGTTATTCCAGTTTTGTGTTAACATTTTTATCATCCTCAAGATGCACAGCATTTCGTTAACTGCGACGCGCTCTTTGGGGCGTGTTAACAAGGATGACGCGAAGGCGTTCAATATATTTTTCAAGGAACTTAAAACCTGATGTATGTGCATATTTTATTTTACAGAAAAATAAATGTCAGTACGTCTTCGCTAATGCGACTCTTCTCGACTTTCTGATATCAAAATTTAAAAAGGGTGTAATTTCTCTCGACTATTGAACATTGTTCTGTTAACGACTTATGTGTTACAAAAAAAAAAGATCAGCTATAAGACGTGTTGATATGAAGATGATTGGACGACTATTTCATCCTTATCAGAAGTACATTTAGAATAAGTATGTACCTCGGATATTCCTCTCATTTTAGTATTGACCAATTATGCCTCTTTCTATATTTGTATTAGGATGAATAGCATTGTTTCGATACCAGCAGAGTGTGTTTCTGCAGAGAACTACCGGGTCTCCGCCTGGACCTTCTAGCTTATGGTGGTGGGGAGGGTGAGAATGTGAATTTTTTTTTGTTGTCGACGAGGCCGTCCCAGGTAAAAGTTTGAGATACACTTTCCTGATGGCTGCAGACTATACACTTTATTAAACAATCCAGGATGTGTCCTGTTAATTGAAGCAGGCGACTAGCTTTCAGTTTGCCTCTGTATGTCAGGAAGAGTTGTCCTCTCACTCATTTGGTGGGAATCGACTACAATTAACGTTGCTAAATAATATGACCTTCTCTCACACAAACTGTATTTCCTCTCTAGTCCCCTCCTCTCCTCACTTTCTCTCTCTCACACAAACTGTATTTCCTCTCTAGTCCCCTCCTCTCCTCAC